>LJIJ01001262.1:0-50865 GCA_001718145.1 Orchesella cincta
ATCGCCCCAGGTGAGGAATCCGATGCCAGGTTCCTGAAGAGCTGGATCAATTCGTCCAAATTTTTGATTCTTCAGTGTTCACGACAAGCGTCAGTAACCCTCGTTGATTAAAGAGGGTCATCCACATGCTTTGGTTGCTGCTGGCTGCGCAAGAATATGGTGGGGTTGCTTTCACACATTTTCAGGAGGATGAATCGCCCCTGATGATTGAAATGGATTTAACATGTGATTATCTCTGAGATGAAATTGGATTAAATGTGTGATAACTTACGCTCGGCATTCTGGTTTCATGGAGAGTGGAAGGAATTTACAAAGTGTTGTAAAGCCTAGCTCCTTGGGTCGACAAGTGTCAAAATGATGGGCAACAATCCTAAATGACAGTTGATTAACTTTTGCTTTGTGACAACATCGTATAAAACGAAAGGGGATATTTACCTGAGGCGTTCAGACGTCATAGTTTGTTCCGAATTCGCTGATTATCTCTCAGCATTCATTCCCTGTGGTTGAGCGCTTTCTCATCTGTCATTGGCGAGCCACAGGGGATCGTCTGTGATTTGTTCAATGCATAATTAAAATCAGAAGCTAAGTCACAACATCATAATTTTCATGGCTTTATGATTACAATTAGTGGTGGTGTGGTTCGAACCGGTAGAGGCGATCTTCCATCCAAATGTTCATCTTCAGATCACCCCCCATTTTCATTCCTGACTAGGATATATTTTTAGATTTCTAAATTCTTGATTTAATTGACTATAGTTTGATTCCAAAACAAGACAGATAATATTCCTTGTTCCCCCGATTGGTGAGGGTATGATGGGACGGTCAGATTTTAATGCTGTTCTTACCAATATTTTAACACAACTAAATATAAAATGTGGCCATGTACAATTGGCAACATCGATTGTTTGATTATGATTTGAAATAAAGTAAAACAAAGCTCATAACTATCTAGTCAGGAAATTAAAGTTATTCTTTCTAAACACCAAAGTTTATTGATTGGACAAATATTCTGAATATAACGTATATCAATGGTTTATGAAGTAAATTACTGACGAGATCTAGCTCAGTTACTCCTGGATCCCACCCTCGTCCTCCTCAATCTTGACAGGGTCGACCAGCTCATCATGATCACCTTTCACTTCCAAAGAAAGCGTTCCAACATCCGGGTTCTCTTCCTTGAGCCGAATCTTGTCCAACTTCTTCCGAATCATGCCCAACAGATCCCGCCCAGTTTTGTCCATTTCCTCCATTCTAAGCAGCAATGCAGGCCTGAGGATGCTTACTTCAGCCATTCTTCTCACCGCCTCCTCCATCTCATGCTCCATCGCTCGCTTCCCACCTTCTTGGACCTCTTCTAGAGTTTGAGGCGGAATCAGCGCATACTTTGTTCAATCTCCTCACAAGGTTGAACCCTCCCTGTGCGTTGTTGCTGATCGCTTCCTCCAAAAATTCTGCCTTTTCTTCCAGCCTCCACTTTTCTTCCCCAAGTTCCACCATAAATTTCTCCAGCTGTGAGACAATTTGATGCAAAACTTCCTTCGATTTTTTCACCTGAAGCTTCTCCGCTTTCACCTTCTCCATCATTTCGCTTGTTTGTTCAGTTTGAGGGGGTGTCAGGGCATGCTTTGCCTGAATCTCCTCGATGTTATCCATGAGACTGAAGAATGCGCTCTTTAACTCCAGAAGCTTGGCGGTTATTACCTGTTTTTCAGTGGTCATCGGACCCGTTGACGCCATCGCAAAATCAGATTCTGCGGTAAAATAGGAAGATTAGAATAAGAATACATAAAACATTCTCTCATTTACGTAATGTTCAAGGTATAACTTACGCTGGAATTACAGTGTTTTAACCGAAGTTTTAAGAATTTCAATCGGTTCTCAGATTTCAAAAATGACTCGAAAAATGGCTGAATCAACACACTTGTAACAAGGTCTTGTGTTGATCTGGTTGGAGAAAGTTTCTTCGGAGGATTCCCGCCAATCAATGTGCCGAAAGTAACAAGAGGCGTGTGCGTGATTTAGCTTATGAAAATATTTAAAGTGCATACTCGTTTCTTTTTCAGTTCAAAGCAGCGATAATGGTAGTCATTGTTGAATATTCAGCAAATTACTATCAAAATCGTAATTTATCTTTAATTACTTTACTAGTTAGTTTAGTAATGTTTAGTTTTCACTTAACTTGTTGCTTCTCTATTTTGATTTTAGGATATCAGCGTATGGCTGTCCTATCAAATAAACTTTTTAGTATTCGTAGCATTCATGCATTATGTATCGTAAAAAAAATGCTTAAGGTCGTTGATATCGTACAATGATCCAATTTTACAATATATTTGGATCACCAAGATTCCCAATTCCAACCAAAATTTGTTCGAACTTGGTCTGACTATAAATAGTGACCGATTTTTTGGATTTCTTTGTCCAGAATCTCTTCCATAAAGCACTGCTGGTGGACAATCCGGCTTCTGACATTGACTATCAGGTGCTTGAGTTTCAGAATATTGCAAAACTTTCTTCCTTCTTTTTTCTCCTTTGATGTATTCTGCAATCCCCGTTCTTACAATGAAAAGTAGAATTATTCCAATTTCCTTTCAACGGAAAGTATTTTAACGCTATGAAATGCCGGTTTAAATTATTTTATGTCTCTTTCTTGCACGTGCCAGTGAGGTGGAAACAAAAAAGGTCCCCCCCCATTTTTGGTTCGGTTAATCTGGAGGAGTTCCCGGAATCTCTGATGGGATAACGTGATGATTCGGGAGCAGCTGGCATGATCCGATGCCCCTCACGGACCTGGGCTATGATTATGGCACTGCTTTTTGCGGAGCACGCGAACGCGGATGATTCCGATAGATGGATGAGTTGGAGCGGATGATCTCCGGCGGACGGAGGACGTAGAGGGAGCGACTGGGAAGGAGGAGCTGTCAAGGAGGGTGCAATCGACCCAAGCAAGTGGGGAATGAACGGAAAAGAAGGGACTCCAGGACGGGACCAGTTCAGAAGAGCGGGGACAGTGACGATACGTGAGTTGTCTAAATGGCAACATCATTTTTACTTTTATGTTTGGTTGGATTTGCGGATAGCGGGCGGCCATAAAATTTCTGTTTTTTGTCAGTGACCAATATTTTTTTGATTTCTGGTACGAGTCTATAACCTGATCAAAAACCAACTTTTAGAAAAAAAGTTTTTTCGATTTTTGTCAAATTTTTTTGTCGAATTTTTTCTTGTTTTTTAGGTTTGGTTAGTCTTTTTTGTACCATCTAATGATAACTTAACAATTACCAAAACAAAAATTTGAAAATACGAAGTTTGCGGAAATTCAAAAATTCTAAATTAGTTTTTTTGAATCAGTGTGTTCTGAAACGTGGAGATTTGCAATAAAACTTTGGTCGTCTGACCAAAACTTGGAAAATTTTGTGAAAATTTGCCACTTTTCGTAAAGTAGTAGAACGATGAGAGATGTTCTGACGTCAGAAAGCAATAAAAAATTTTGGTCATTGACACAAAAATTGAATTTTAGTGACTCCCGCTATGGAATCCAACGCTTTTATTTTCCCATTTATTTTGGTAATTTTTTATATTTCTCCTCTAGACTAAATTTTACAAATACTTGAAACAGCATGTTCTTCATGCTAATAGGACACACTTCTGAAGTTTGTCAACGACTTTTCTGTTCGGCAAGCATACTGCTCAGTATATTTCGTTTGGTGCTTGCGCTCTATGCCCAAATTCAACGAGCAGGTTTTTCTCTTGACTCGTTCAACCCACAATGCCCATCAATAACCCGTATGACCGACGGGAGCTACCCATTCTGGAAAGTGTCTCCAATCCCTGGATCAACTGGACGGGAAGCATGCTTCGCTTTCAGGCACTCAGTTAGTCCAAAATATTTAATTAAAAGAAATGTTAAGTGATTAGTTTAATAAATATGTTTATCATAAAGGTGACGGAGCACTTATGATGCACGGTTTGGGAGGAGCGATCCCTACGCTCAGAACAGTTCAGTCCGTACCGCTTACAGTTAAACCAATCTGGACACTAAACAACGTCAACCGGATGGTCGTTTGGAGGTGGCCAAGGTCCTACGGAGTGGTATCGACTCGACATCCGTAAATTCTACACCCCAACCCTCTCCAACGCCAAACTCCAAGATATTGAAGCAGCTGCGGACATTGCTCAAGCCTACCCCGGTCTTGGAGAGTTAGCAGAACATTTTCAGCAGATTGAGGCGCCGCTGGACTATCGCTGGACGAAGGATAGCGGCTACTCTGCCTACACCCGCTTCCTCATCCCACTGCTGACCGCACAGGACGTGGACTACTACAAATATAAGGGAGTTTTGGACGAATCCTTCAAAGTAACGCCGGACGCCCAAATCATTCAGCTGATTGACGCGCTCAACAACTTTTTAAAAGACGACGGCGCAGCTTGTCATTTTGATTGGAGTAAGAAAAATATATTGAAACCCGAAAATACAAAACAGTTGAAGATATCCCATTACAAGGTTTACGAAGAGTTCCTCTCCCACTATCTCTTTGCTGACACGACGAGATACGTCATTGATCTGAAGGTTCTCGATAACGCCAGGAAAAGGTGCATTGATCCTATCAATGCTACATTAAATGAGACAACGAGAGACACGACCTATGTCGTCGCAAAACGCTCCGATATCTCTATGATACCTACTTTCTAAGGAAAGGAGTCGAGGCAGAGATACACGCTGCCGTTGACCCCTGTCCAATTTCCCATTTGCAAACACAATGAGCCTTCCGTAAGCAGTCCTTTCAAAATTAGGATGTAAATTCATTTAATGGGTAATTTTTTTATTGAAGTTTCTTTTTCTAGCCGATTAACATCCACACAAACCAAGGAAGGAAGAGCACGCTGACCAGCTAAGTTTGGGGATGCGGCTTATCGACTCAATAGATTCTTCATTTTCTTTTCCACCGATGGATCTACACTGCGTCAGTTTAAAACGAAGTATGTACCACCATTTAATTATGAATAGAAAGCTAAATAATTTTTTTCTAGTTTCGGTGGGAATTGTGGATGGAGAGAGGTTGGATGAGTCGTCGGTGAAACTGACTGGGGGTGCGGTGAAGGGGCAACATCTCACCTTTCAAACCATGCTCATTCGCATTGCAAGGGACTGGAAATCTCAGGGATCGGAGCACCGCCTGGATTCAAAAGGGTAGGTATTTAAAACGTGTAGGATTTATTTTCCAGTTGGGTTTCTCATGTTTTTCTGATTTAATAGTGGACAAATGGAGCTTCAGATGATTTTCACAATTGCTGGCTCAGCGGATCCGATCAAATATTGGCACGTTCTGGCTCGCGTCCAAAACCGACTCTTCCAATTCAGAGAGAAGCTGGTTATCATCCTGTCTGTCCTTGTGGATGCGTTGGTAAGCCAGTTTTTATAAAATGCAAGGACAATCCAAACTATTTTGACATTTTTACAGATAATTATTTGGTTTAGGAAACGGAAGAGGATGTGATCCGGAAGATTGAGGAAGAGGGCACTCTCCAGGACCCCTATCTCTTTGAGCCATTCACCCAGGCCGTCTACCATTTCCGGAAAGAGCGTGAAGACATCTGAACAAGATGAGCCTCGTGGTACGTCTCAGTGGACCCCGTCTTCCGTTTCATTGACTTCATTCCCAAGACCAAATCCAAGTTCTACACTTATCGCGGAAGTTTGTCTTGGCCGCCTTGCTTTGGCTACGTGATCTGGTCCGTTTATGAGCAGCGCCTCTACATTTCCAAGCGACAGTTTGACGAGTTCATCAAAATCCCCGCGTTTGGAATGGTGGACCACAACCGAGCTTCCGAAAATTTTCGGCGTGAAGATCAGATTACCGTAGAGGAGGAGAAAAGGCCAAATATTGACTACGCCACACTCCAAAACCTGATTAACAAGCGGACCGTGGATCGATTCATTTTGGAAGGGATTCATGACACACTCCGGAAGGAGACGATGCGTTGGTCGACGAAGCAGTCTATTATCTGGATTCAGAAGGGATCTCTCAAAAGAAGGGAGGTGGAACTTGTGCTACGACTACAACTCTAGCTCTCCTCTCCACAATCTATGGGGCTGCTCGGGAGTAGATACTATAATGAATGCTCGTACTCTTTTACATACTTTACTATTGTAATCATATCTATTTAAAATATAAAATGCTAGAAATCTAAACACCCTAATAAAACATGGTTGTAAAGACTAGATCTGGGTTACTGTCAAAAAAATAGTTGATTAATACTTTTGATTCAGGAGCTGACGTTTTTAATAACTCATTTTGCAAGTCATATCTGTTATTCATAATTGTTCGAGCTTGGAAAATTAATATAAATAAATATTCGCTTTGAATATCGTCAGCTTAGTTTCATGATGCATTCATAATAAATTATGATTCTTCATAAAAACAAATTAGAAGCTACCAAGTAACATCATACATCCTATGGATATACCTAAACACATCCCATCTATGGATGTTGTGGATAATCCATTTGCGTACCATAACGATGTCCAATGGACTCAGAACCTGGACATGATTTTTAGTTATTACGTCGTCTTTATAAGTACGTCCAATAGACATGGTATGGACGTCCTTGCTATTTTTACTCCATCACCAATCAAAACGCACCATTTACGGCGGCATATTAACAGCAGTGCATCAACCAACTTCACAAACCTTTGCAACAGATTGCAAACAGACTCTCTGAAGCAAACCACACTTTTCCTGGAGTATTAAGTAAGTCAGGTGTTGTTCAAGGGGAAAAAGAAATTTCCACCTCTATTGATTGTAAAACGTTCAAACAAATATCGTTCAAATGTGTCACCATAAAATCAAGCAGTGACACCGACCCTCTAAGGACAGTTTTTGCTTGACAAACAGATATAGCTTATTACAAGTTGTGAGTATTCGTTCGAAAGAAGGGAGTTTTGAGTTGTACGGATTATTACATACTGTAAAGGAATCCTTATGTTTAGAGCCATGTGACTCTGAACTATTAAGTATTTTCACCTTTAGTAGAAGCAGGAACGCTCAGCTGTTGTCGTACCTCTCACTGATATTAAGTGCAAGTGTCAAGTTTTTACGTGTGATAAAGGTTTTGTTGCTATCCCTTTACTTCATCACAGTTAAAATGTTTTGCGTGTGTGAGGTAATTGACGAGGGAGGTAAAAGTGTTGAGGTGATTCCTGATAGTTGGCTTTTTGGCAAACCTGACAATGAAAGGAGAGTAAAGTGTTTTTGGCCACCCGTGAAGAACCCAGCAAAGTACGTTTCCCAACGGAAACAACCAAAAAAGGACTGGAAATCGTATGCTGCAAGAGTTTTACGAAAATATGGTGCGACTTGATAAATGTTCAATACATTGTGTAATGTTTGAAGTACTTTTTAATACTATATGTATTCATACGTTCCAGATTGTTACCAAAACGCACGCCAGGCGCTTCCAAGAGCGGAAGATACGTCGGATTGGAGTGAACCTGACGCTACTCCCAAACGTAAACGAGTTTCGGTGTCGGAGAGCAGCCGATCGTTTGGAACATGATTCTTCAGAAGATGAGTTGAATCAAAAAAGGTTGTTTAAAGCGCCTCCCAGAAGCTCCCAAGTTTGTTTGTGTTCAAGCTGGCAATAATGGTAATCATAATATCATTAATTATTTGTTCCTCACCATTTCCCTAATAATTTATTTTTCCAGACGTAACGGCTTTTCAAAACGACGAAATGTTCCAGAAATGACTTGTTGTTTAACATTGAAGATGTTCGTGAGGTATTGTCAATGAATCAGGAGGAAGGAGATGACCACAGTATTTCATTGCATCGTGAATCACAAGACTATCAGGATAGTGAACCGACGACTTCCAGCCATACTTCTCCGTCCGGATCAAATAACGAACAAAACGCTGATTCTACTGTTGTTGGTAAGCGGTAGCCTAAACCGATAAAATTGTAAAAATTTTGGCTTTTCATGCTCATTTTTATCGATTTCTTGTTTTAGAATTGCTGAAGAAATTGGTCTTAGACTCTGGAGTAATAAAACGAACCTTGCAAAATATTGAAGGACGGCTGGAGAAACTGGAAACCGTTGAGCACAAAGTACAAGCCTCTGGACAATCATGCGTCGATTCATGCCTTATTCCGCATCCCTTTAGCACCGTTGCTGACTTTCAAGCATTTGATACTTTCTGGATGATGATAAGAAGAAGTGCTCGTAAGTATTATGCTTATATTTTCAAGTTAACTGTACACCGATTTCAAAAGATTCGTAATATAATAATAATTACTATTGTTCTCAGAAATGCGAGTTGTTAAGATGTGGTGGTGATACAACTGTTGAATTATTGGCCGGGTGATGAAGAAACTTATGACTAACGAAGTGGGATTGAAGTACAGTTTATGGGGCTTCCGAAACAACCTAAATTTTTCGAAGACAGCAGCCTGGGAAGTAGTCAAAGGTACTTATTGCGCATACGCAATCGTTTGGCAATGCGAAATGAATATGTACTAAAATGTCCTATACTTGCCTACAGATTCGGCTCTGTCCTTCAAACGGATCAACTCCACAGAGAAAGCGATTGAGAAATCGGTGTCCGAATGGTTTCGTCATAGCGGCGATCGAATCAAGCAGCAAAACAACAAACTGTTGATAAAACCTAGTGGAAGTACTTCAACTAACTAATTCAACAAACTTTCTTCCATTTTGACAAGCTGTACTTAAATACATTTTTAGAATAAATTCTGATCTGAAATTGAACTGTTATATACTTTTTGTTCTTCTTTGTAATTTGCGAGCATCAAAATGGATATCGCTACGACATCGAAATGACATCGGCATGTTTACGCGGCTTGGACAGCAACACGTCCAATGGATGTCAAATGGATTATCCATTAGAGCATCCACAGGACTTAAAAACGCGAAATAGGTCCGTCCTTTGGATGTCCAGTAGATATACATGGACTTTATATGGACATCCACTGGACGTGTTGAAGTCCCAGTCGACACGTCCTGTGGATATCCATAGGATTGCAATATTGTCACTTGGGAAATGTTTGATTGCAGAGTTGTAACAATGAAGGAAGCACTTTAAAATACTGCATACAATTAGATATCGCTGTTTTATTTTAGTTTAGATCTCATGATTTAATGGATCTGACGAGTTTAATAATTTCTTTGAAGGTGCACAACATGATGTAACCAGTACGAATTCAGCTACCTGACCTACTTGTTGCTGGAAGTTACACATTTCTTACGTTATTTTATGTTTCTGTTACATATATTTGGAAACGAATCATACGTAGACGAACTTCTAATTGGTTGCTGCTGTACCTGTGTGTTTCGAATTCCAACATTAAAAAACTCTTTATGATACTCAGCAGACTAGGAGAAATGCATTTTTAATGTAGTACAATGTCGTTTGTTATATCAACCTATAACATTTTATAAACCTTCATGTATTGGTTCAATTGAAATTTAGCAAAGATAAGGTACTGTAAGGTTGAAATGGATTGTATAATTGCATAGCAATCATTTCAGGGAACTCTATATTGAATTCAAATTTACAGAATATATTTGGTGTCGTCACATTAACAAAGGTAATGCTAATGTGTTTTGTTTAACAGAGAAAATAGAAAGTAGACGTTGTTGCTCGTTTTTAAGACCAGTGAAGAAAGTGCACATAGGTTCTTTGTCTTCTTCTTTATTTCCGGCAACTTTAACAACACATGAGTGCTAAAAGTGGAAATAGGACCTCCTATTCAGTATTGTTTAGTGAGTAAGAATGGTATCACAAATCAATAATTTGCAATAATTGTAAATGTATGAAGCAACAATGTATGTTTCTTTTTGCTTTACGATAGCAATTTCATCAAACTTTGGCGTGCATGTAGTTACGACATCTATCATATTTCGATTAAAGTTTTCGAAATTGCTTTTAGACGTATCCGTACTTTGAATGCGTGGTCTGTTTTTTGAGCACATAAATAAGAAATGCCTTTATTGAATTCTTACACAGCTTAGTTTAACCAAATAAAAAAGTACTTACTTAAATTTGAGCAAATTAGCATGGAAAGGTAGTCCTTGCTGATTTCCCCGTATTATTATTTCACAAAAATGATACCTGGTTGTTTGGTTTTACAGCCTATGTATTCCGACCAATTCATACATTATATTTTTTGTTTTATCAAGAAAATCCTAGGGTCTCCCAAAATTGGAACCATTTTATTAGCAAGAAAATGCGTTTATTTTATAATTACGTTCCATGGGTTTAGATAGGTATGATTATTTTGTATTCAAAAAAATTATCATATATGCAGTGCGTTGTACATTTTGCATTAATTTTTGTATATGCGTTTTTTGCGAATCCTTCCGTTTGGTTGTACGAGCATACTTATTCGTATTATCATAAACGTATGAAGTATCTATCAAAGTGGTTAGAGAAGTTCCAGCAGCTACATACACTGATTTCATTAGTTAGCTCAGAAAACTAAAATTAACGTTGATAAAGCAGTTAAGCGTAGAAAAGAAAGCGTAGCTTTTACGGCTTCTGTACTCATAACACTTAATTTATTATTATGTAGTTTAAGCCCATCACGAAATTTCTCAATTATTACATTTCGGTAGTCAGACGATAGCTATGCTACCTTTTGCTTGATTGTTTGAACAAAAATTGTTAAATGAAAATACTACTACTTTATCTTCAAGCCCTTGATGTTGATTGAATGTGGAATGTCAAGGTAAGATGTATACACAATTCATTTCGTTAAAGTCAAGCGTTAAATTAAGATGGGGATTGCCTATTATTAGCAAAGTACTTTGTACTCGCGACGTAATTGAAATACAACGTCTGAAGCTAATTATAAATACAAAGTGTCGATTTCAGTAAGCGTATTGTTATTCTCTGAATAATTCTACAAGTCGACGTATTAAATGTTTATGAAATGGAATCCTAGTTTAAAATGTAAGGGTTTCGAAAGGTATTCGGTTGATCCTTGTGTTGGGGTTATATAATAATATGGGGGTTGTCGATTAGAGGATGCAGTATTGCATTTAGTATACAGTTGAGGATGTTTGATAATATGATGCACTCATATTAATTAACATGATAATTATGATGAAGACACTTGTTAAATGTAGTAACACCTGTTAAATTTGTTATGAGGAGGTTTGAATTGATTATAAGCTACATTAAATTTAGAATTAAATTCAGTTCAATTTTGTAATAATTTGCAGTATGTAAATAAACTAATAATTTGTTTCAACATAACTTTATGTAACTTTCTTGTTTTACCATGCACGAATATTTTTCTGTAATTTATGTTCTATGAAAATGACATGTACGTTTTCAAAGTTTTCTTGTAAAATTAAAAAACCTGAAAAAACAATTTTCCGTATTTTGCACCCCCAAGAAAAACTTATTTCTTTGTTTTCATCAGACTTAGTTACAGCCCATCAGGTTTTGCAGCTTCAGCACAAGTTAGTCAACCTTAAAAGTGGATTCGAATTGATGCAGTGAAATACTATTCAGTTTTGTAAGCAACATGATATACATATAGGCTCATACTTTCATTTGTTGGAACATCGATCTTTCATTCTTTGAAAATTTATGTTATGCGTGAGTCCTTGGTTTCAGATGCGAAATTTAGATATATTAGGATTCGTTACTAACGGAGCTCACGGTAGTTCGATCATAAGAAATATATTAGTTTGAAATATCATTACGGGCTTTACAAGATGGTTCATTTTTGATGAACAATAAGACAGAAGGGTTACATTTCAACCTTCAAACACCGCGTATTTTGTTTATTTGGTTAGTTTATATCGTGGCTATCTGATTAAGTTTTACGACGGCCTTTTTCTTTTTGGATCTTTTGTTTGCTCACGTATTTCATGAAAAAATCGAAGCATGGCGACGACAGGCTCTCCAATATGTAGTAATCGATTTCTAAACAAATTCAGCTTGATGACCTTATTCAGTTACGTGTCTAACCTTGTAATGGTTTCACAATCACAGTACACAATAAGTAAGTTTCTATTCCATTTTTTAATTAACCGTTTATAGTTCTTGTGTATACGTCTCATGTTTAATTGTATGCATGTAAGAATTTCTTAATTTTCATACTGCATCAAAAGTATCGATGTAAGCAGCTTATTATCTTCATTTTATTGCAGTACCAACTCGTATTCAGTTCGGTCTTTGTGACATCTCCGCTTGCACAAAGTTGCCGTCCAATCAATTTGTAGAAATAAGTTTGCAAACGTTGACAAAAGCACTGCTCTAAATGCAAACCCACCTAGGTTTAAGTGTTACCCATCAAAGTTTAAGGTACGTAAGGGACCCATAGACATTTATATAAACTCAAAAAAGACCTTTTCCTATGTGAAACGGAATTTTGCAATCCCTTTAATTTTTTTCCAGATATGTGATTAGCCGTTGTTCATTTCCATCCCATTTGCGGATTGTGGAGGATTGGCTATTTCTTTGCGGAGCATATGGAATTTGGAAGCCCCAAAGCAACTGATTTCAGGTTTGCCTTTATTGTTTAAATTGCGAAAAACTACATCTTATGCTTTCATATTTAAATAGATTTTATTTTACTACCCAGGCGGTTTCCCACTCAAATGTAATTTGCTAATGACACTGATTCAAGACTTTCGGAGCTTCTCAAAAGCAAATTCATATTCTTTCTTCAGGTATCCACCTTGATCATTTATAATTACATTAGTTAAGAGAAACTCAAATCTTTAAGCCATTGAGTTTGGTTAGAAAAATCAGTATACTGGCCTTGAATTACGTCAATTTTATATACATTCAGTATTCACATGCAATATCAAGGACATAACGATTTATTAATTTCTTTCATTGATTTCGTCATTGCTCAAACGGGTCATTCTTTTAGCTATTAATAATGGTTTCGGCCAACCTTTTACGACGTGATACAATAGCTACATTTTTGCACATCAATTGATGACTATAATTTTTTTCCGTTTACGTCAATGACAATATATTTGGTTTTCTTACCCACAGTTTCTCAACTCATGCAATCGTGTAATATTGGGCAATAAGCAACGTAAGGTAATTGAGTTTTTGCCTGGTACACATATATTTAATTTACTTTTTATATGATGGAAATTCACGCCCCAGTTAATTATCTCTTGCAGACTACCAGAGCTCAGAGAATGAGTTCAGTTTGAAGCTGTAGCGTAGTCTCGGGTCTACAGGAAACCGAATTTTTTACAGTGGTGATTCTATTCGTGATGCTGCCCTACGTATGTTTAAAATGTTTTCTAAGTACTTTCTTTGTGCAAACATTTGACTTTCTAATGTATCGTGTCATGTTTGCTACAACAGGGATCAAGAGGATTTGGACAAGGTCAACAACTCCTCCATTCCATGTCGTTTGAGGATAAAGTTCTATTCACAAAGTTAACCCATCTGGATCTACTTTCACCGATTTCTCATATATGATTTTTACTTTCTATACTTTTTATTGCGAAAAGGATTCGTTTATAATCTACAGGTAATAACTTTTGCTACTAAAAGTGTAATATCGGCTATAGATTTGGTTTTACTTGAAAAAGCTAACAGAAATATCTTCCCTCGTTTAACTTTAGCATCGGAATTTGTACTGGACTCCAGCCTGAGCAATTGGCGGATGGAACTGCAAAAATCCCCTACGTCCATGCTAAAGTAAGAAATGCAATGTTCTATTGTATAGCTACTCCAGTTACTGCGTTGCTAATCTAAGCACATTCAAACAATATCATCACGCAGCATTCGTTAGTGCTTTATATAAATCTACCAGCAAATTAGAATAGGTATCCTTTCACACCGACGTCAACATAGTATGTATAGTATAAAATTATTATAATTATTAAACCACATTAATATATTTAATAGCCATAACCAAAGCGGTTGACTTAAAATAACTTATTGTTTAAATTTGTATGTCGAAGTACATAATTTTGTTTGTTTAAAAATTAGCATTTTAAACAATGACGTACTAAACTCAGTTTGTAGCAATCTTCATAATGCTTTAATTAGCACAACAAGCAACCATCGAGTATTGCTAGTATTTTACATTCTAAATTAAACAATTTTGGCATGTTAATTTTAGCTAGAAACTATTTTCTTGAATAATCCATGCGAAAAACAATATTTGAATGTTTAGTATAGATAACGTAATATTTAGAACATACATTACTTGCCACAATGTAAGAGGTAATCTAAAATGTCAAACATACAAAATTGTTTTATCTTGCGTACTAAACATTGTAGGATGGTTCTTACTGAATTTCGAAGTGATTGCAATTGTTCATGTCGCAGATGATAGTACAGGCAAATAGTTCTGTATTCTGTATTTAATTCAGAGACGTTATTACAGCTCAATGATTTAATTAGTGAAATAGTAACTTGGGCTTGGTAAGAAAATGTTCAAGGTTTGTATTCTCGCTCACGCTCACATTCTTGATATTACGATACTGTAAATCATTTTAGCTGAAAACTCCAATGTCAAAAGCGTAAATGAAACGTAAAACGTGTTGAGAAAAACAATAGATTGGATAAAGTTTTACTTCAATTTCGCAATTTCATACTTGAGTATCGGACAGGGCAATCATCCACAAATGTATGTGGTTATTTGAACTAGAAACCGTAATGTCCAAATCCAAATTAATTTATGTGAGAAAGGTTCACATCGATAGAAGAAATATTCTTCTGCTTAGAATATTAGGAGAGGATAAAATAATCCCATTTTCCGAATTATTACTCTACGTTAGCAATATTTATTGAGTTTTATTTGGAACGCAAACACTTGTACTTGCACAATTACAACAATGCTTGAATCAGTGTGGATATAATATTGAAGAATTGGGAAGGACTAGCTGTGATTTTAGCTTGAAGGCTTCATTGTGAAATCTGAGTGAAAGTGAAATGCGTACAGTTTCGCTTATGCTAATTTAAACCTGGCTCGCTGATAAAGTTCCAGTTCGCACTCATTCAATGTTTGTTTTACATCCCACAAATCCCAGATGATTAAGTTAAAAATGTCGAGTATAGTATCGGATGCATTATAATCCTTTACGACTTTTAACATACCATCACTTACTGTCGATATGACTTGTATATTAACTTTTAACACTTGTGTGACTTTTTAATGAATATAGAAAGAACAAAGGTATTTTCTTTTGCAAGTATTCAATCCATATAGATAATAATAAGAATTAAAATTAGTTTTAACACTTAACACACGTATCTTAAAAATCTTTGGGGCAGGCGCAAATAATTAATATTTTAGTTGTAGATCGGATTTAATATGACACATTGGGGAATTTACCTAATATTGCTCTCGTTGAAGATAAAATCTGAAAAAAGTTTCAAACTGAATGTTTTTCTTTTTTAATCTCAGCAGTTAAGCATTTAAAAGTACTGATTGAAAACTATTGTCTTCTGATACTTTTCCTCTTAAAAGGCTTAACTTGGTTACTCGTAATTATTAACGATTGTAGGCGCTACTAATGTAGCATTATCAATATGGAGTATGGACTTTTTAGTAAAGTAAACTAACTAAAACTGATGGAAAACATATTTTCTGTTTTGTATGTTGATAAACGACACAACTATTTAGTTCTAAATCTACTCTTTAACTGAGTAGGACGGTAATCATAAAATTCCTTCTTATTATTATCATTATTACGTTTTATTGCGCATTTAGGGTTCTTAGTATTTGATATCTCAGTCGAAACATGATTAAATTTTTCTGTCACATTATTCGGTTCGTGTTAAGGTTAAACATGCACCTATCTCACTTCATTTTCCCTAGTATACACAAACGGTTTGCCTGGTTAGCTGTATTATACCAATACAATGGTTGACACTTACAGTTGCAAGTTGAATGTTAGCTACGATTACAGCATCATAATCGTGTTCAGGAGAAATATAGCTACTTAAGATCATACTATTAGTTTGGTATGCAGCATGAAGATTACCGCATACCAAAAAATAAAAATTAGATAATACGTGTGCCATCCACCCAATGTTTAATGATTTGAGCACTATGATAAATTATATATGATTTTCCTCAAAGTTCATATTTTTCAAGTAAAAGAATGCTGGATTTGAAGACTACAAATGTATTAAGTCTTCAAATATAAAGGCAATTAAAATGTATAAAATGTTAACGATTTGCAATGTGCGTTCTGTATCATTTAACGATGAATTTAGTTGAACTTGAAATCAAATCAGATTGAATTTTATGTAGTATTTATGCCATATCCTAATAGTTGTCCTGTTTACAAACTCTGTGACAGATTTACTGCGATGTATGCAGTAAAATTTGTGATGATAAATGCCAATTTATCCCGGTTTTGGGTTCCGAGATCCATTATTCAGTGTTGCACGGCAAACCTACTATAAAACAACTTCCTGGGCTCTTTCATACTCTCCTTCTACGTTAGTTTATGTTTATGTGTTGCTTCCGTTTTTTGATAGCATAAGCACGGTCCTATTTCAAATACTCTATTTGATAAAAACAAGAAAATGATATGAGGCACACACAATAATAATGGAAGGCTTGGATAAACTTTGTTTCATTTAAGCTTGAATGCTACGGCTGCAGGCTGGGAAGTAGTTTACAGAATTTGGAGACTTAAAGTATTAAGTCTTCAAAAATAAAGTTGATTATAAATGCATCAAAAACCTCTCCAATATTTTTGCACATCATCTAGTGATGAAAATTGGCTCAAATCAATCAAAATCACCTTTTTGCGGCCCTTCTCAAGTAGTTGACCGGAATAACACTTTACGCCTTCTTTTTAAAACCAAAATATAGTATCCTTCATTTATCCTACATGATGGCCTCTTATGTAGATTTTTTACTAAAGTTAGATATGTTTAAATAAATTCAGAAAACCAGAAACCTTGGTACATCCAATGAAAGGGTAATGTTGTTTTAAGTTTCTTTTTTATTACTTGATATTTTAAACCCCCCTATAATTAAATGTAAGCTAAACTTTGTTGGTAGCAATTTTTGTGATGCTTTCACCAGATCTGCAAGCAACTATTAAGTTACATTATCGGCTGAGACTTTCTATACAAACAACTGAAATCAGTTAGTCTCTGTTACAAACTGTTTTTTAAATAAACCCTGCGGAAAATCAATATCTGAGTTGTTTAGTAAAGTTATACTAATGTTAAGAAAATGCATGAATTACCAAAATGTAGGAGGTGATCTAAAATGTCAAACATAAAAAATCGTTTTATCTTGCGTACTACAAATTGTAAGATGGTTGTTGCTGAATTTTGATTGATTTATTTTAAAATGAATACAGTTGTTTCTACAAGACCACATGCTGTGAAGACAGTCGAGTTTTAATACTATATCTAGTAAATAGAAGTACAGCCAAGCAACACAATTAGATGTATATATAGTGGGACAGCGACTAACTAGCGACTAGTGTAATTGACTAACATTTGTACCCTATTGCACCACAATGCGCAATGATGGAAGCATCGTTTTATAAGTAATATATTATAGCATTTTGGACATCCCAAAACTGTGTCGTTTTGCAAGATAACTATTGTTACGATAAGATAACGTTTTTTGCTATTTATTCTTTATGATTCTTGATAACTCAATCAAAACGCTTCAACGTTTTTGTCACATGATTGAGTTTGTGTTAAGATAAAATATACACCTATAATGTACTCAAAAGTTGTAACAATGCAATTGACAGTATTTACGGTTGCAAGTTGAACGTATGCGTATTATTTGAAACGTAGGCCCTTTCAACTCAATTTGTTAATATTGTAATAAGAATAGTTGGATCATGAACAACAAGTTGAAATTTTATTTAAGACAGTCTGATAAAATTTCCTAATAATATGAGCAGTGGTTAAGCAGTAAGATACTGACTTTTGCTATTTGAACATATTCTTGTATGGAATATGTAGCAGAATCGGGAAACTTAATAATCACAAATTAAAACTTTTGTAGGCCCCTCACAGTCAGTAATTCATTGCCAGTATATATGGAATAAAGAACAAATGTATGTTCGTCTAAACATAATCTTCTGACTTCTGACATGCATTCACGAAAATATGGCACATTAAATTATACAATTATTTATTGTAGGTACATTCTCAGTTCAGATGTTATTGCCATAGTGGTATTGCCTTTGCAAGCGGCGTTCTTAGAACAGTTGTAAAGTGGTGTAGTAAACAGAACTGAACAGATGAACTTTTGTTTGAAAAGAAATTGATAATAAGTTTACTAGTTTATTGTAATGTATTGTGTTTAAGTATAAAAACGTACGGTATAAGTTTTTATTACATTACTACGATTTACCAGAAGGTATCTGGTATATTGTTTTCAAAACATTGAGGTACTCTCGACATCAGTTAGTTCCTTGAAGATTTTTCGTCCGGTACATAGGATTCTGGTTTCTTACTATTTATCTATGCGAAATCAAATACAGGATTTTAAGGTGTTTCAGACCGGATTCTGACGTTGACAGAAGAGAAAGTAAAAATATGTTGTCGTCATGATGATGAATTAATTTGAAAAGAATGATGTTACAATAGAGGGTGCTATTTTGCCTTATAACATCAAATTATTTTAAACTATGACGAAATTGCTCATCATTTCGAAATTTCATTTTTGGTAGGATTTTCGTACCACTAGAGATAAAGTTAGATATAGAGCAGCCTTTGAATTAAGTAAAATTGTCTTCACATAGATGCAGGTAAATGTGGTATTAGATGCATTTTAAATTGTGGGTTTTCTTCTTGATCATTTTCGTGACATTTGAGTTATTTCTCTAATGGTTTCTTTCTTGAGAAGTCAATAAGAGAAAGTCATAGGGACAATTGAAAGCAAGATATAGCATGATCCAGGTAACGAGATAAACGACTCTCCACATTTCAGGAGGAATCGCGTCAAAACTTTGCTAACTCACAATGTAGTGAGATATTCAAATAATTCCACTATATTCTAAATCTGAATACACAGACCTTTAAGGGTACTATGAAGGGATGTTGTGTCAAACGAATGAAACCACATCAGAGAAATATTAAGTCAAACTCCGAATATACAAGGTTTTTTCTGCTGCTGTTGTGTTTCATCGTGTATTTTACTACATCAATAACAATGTACATTTAATCAGATATCAGTTATGTATTGTAATGGAAGTTTGACTATTTCAAGGTAAGAAATAATTGATTATCCATCCCAAATTTATTTGTATAATGTTTTACAATTGGAACGCGAATTAGATTCAGAGCATCAACTGATTAGAGTGAAAATGTTTTAATAGTATCATATAAATGCGGCATTAGTTGCATTTTCTTTTTACCTGTAAAAAACGTGAATGTAAGTAATCATGTAGATTCCTTCTGAATAGGATTTTAAAATAAAGCTTGTAAAAACAGTAGCAATTCACGTTTAAAAACTTACAAAATAGTAGAATCTCTGTATTTGTGACATACTCTCTCTAAGTCTCCAAATATAATAATAATTCAAATATTCATCCCAAATATTAATTTAGAACTCATCATCAAATGATGATGAGTTTACTTTAATACACCAATCACTTAATTCATAAACGATTAATCTAATCAAAAATTGTGGAAACAGAGAAAGTATAATCAGCAATTTACTATCAGTATAATAATCAGCAATTTACCTGACAAGCAAAAAAGGATTCAGAAAATAAGCCAAGCACGGTTGTTGCACAATGGTTTCAATCGCGGTATTTGAGTGAGTTAAACAAATTAAGTTTAATTTAAGTACGAAAAGATAAGAGAGTTTTTACATTCAGTTAAAACATAACAGCAAGAATTTCTAATAGTTACTGTATATCTTGTTATGTTAAAACCGATGGTTAATAGGATAGTGGCTCCAGCAAAATGGATCTGGTAATTTAAATCGAAAATTGTCAACCGTGTCCTAGTACAAGTTATTACTTCAAATTACATACATCTTCATTTAGCATTCGTTAAACGTAAAGATGACGATGATAAATATTGTGTGCGTATTATTTTATGACTTGATATATTTTCAAAAAAATATTTAATATAATAATTTTGATTAAAATACACTTTAATTGGAACAAATTGTAGAATAGAATATAGTGAATAGTAATAATTATTTTAATTAACTTTAAAGGAACAAATACCTTTGTAATATAATTTGATGAAAATTTAAGCTGCTACAATTTGCATACATTTTAAAAAGCTCATTGTGACTATATGATGATTAGAAACTGTTTAAAGTGTTTGCATTTCAGCAAGATTTTACACTAGCTGACTAATATTAACAAGGATAGACTTTGTTTCCCGACACCTGTACTCAATTTTCAAATGACAATAAAAAGTCGTCAACAAACGCTATTCAATTCATGAGTTAATAATTTTCATTTTTGAAATCAGTTTATTAAAAAAATTGTACAATTGATTAATCTGATTAATTAATTACAAGAGTATACAACTCTATACCTGGCATCCAAAGTTTGCTCAAGTAACATTACCGCACCAACCACACGCTCAAAAATGGACTCGATGTACCCTGCTTAGAATTTTAGCTCAAGGGACTGCAGCCTTGGAGAAAGTGCCATTGTTACAATGTAAAATGTTATTTCAGTGTTCAGTAGCACCTGTGCCGCAACAAAAGGACTGAACTGAAAGGTAAAACCATAGAAATCGACAAAAAGAAACAAAGAACGGAAATTAAGTGGCGTGATACCTACCGTCTGGAAATCAAAAGTATACGTATGTATTTGGTAATAATAACACTTAAAAACTCAGTTTACAATTTGTGGTACGATAAGATGTTAAAACCTAAGTAAAAGCTTCAACGGAGGTAGTCCCATTTTCCTTATTTGAATTAGCTCTCTGCATTGCACACACCTTCCCACGTCCGGTTTGACAGCAACAACGTGCTTCCCTGCTTATTGTGTTCATTTATTTCCTTTTCATGTCGGTGGTTTGGTGGACTCCTACCAGCAAGCACAATATATTTTGCATCCTCTTCCAACATACTTTTCACTTACTTAGGTTAAATGATTATGGACGCCTTCAGAAGTTTATCTGATACTGGTTTTTCCAGAAGTGGCTGTTACGAGTATTGTATATTTGGTGTCGAATGTACAAATAAGCAATTTGTACAGGGACTGACCGTAGAAAGTCTTACGAGCTCTACGAGAAAGAGAGTAGGTTGAAGTTGAATAAAGGGTATCTAAGAGCCTTATGTATAGATTAATAATAAATGATATACATAGTTGATATGTTCTGCAGCTCTCAATTGTTGCTCTTATTCAAATCTCCAAATAGAAGTTGGAAGAAAGCCTGAAACTGCCCTATTTTCACGCTTTGGATGGACATCCGATGTTTTGCTATTTCACTTCACCCCGATTTATGTTTCTTTACCACCAACAGAAGTCGTGATTGCTTTCGAGTGGGAATGAAATGATGCACGTCAGAAATAAATATCATGTTGACGATATAGGCAAGTCGTTTGGTTTGTAGCTCAAGAAACAGCAATTTATTTAAAAAATATTACAACGTTTTGAAAGCTGAAAGAAAAGGATACCCATTTTTCTCAGTCGCGTTCACTAAAAACCCGTAAAAGGTACATTATTTGTAGTAGTTTTATTAATTTCTTTGCTACTTGCATACTTATAGATATAGATAAAATGAGAGTTGAATGAGAGATTCGTTGCCATTAATCAGTATATATATGTATATATATCCTCGCAGGGACTAATGGTAACGAATCTTTCACTTTACGTTCTTAGGATTTAATCAAATAACTAATATCCGAACATTTTGGATATCAAATGGACTACAATGAGTTATTGTTAAAATACATTAATAATCCTGAACCCCGCTAAAATTCATTTGGTTTGAGTTTCGTATTTGGGATACGTAAGCAAATCAAGATGTGGTCAGAAAAGACAAAAGCTCTTCCATAAAATCTTTTCTATTACTCAAATGTGGAGCATGACCAGCATTTCTAATCGTGCTTCGTTTGGCATTCGTAAAAATTTTCTGGGTGTCTTGAAACAAGGAGTCAGAAACGAATGACGAATCCTCTCCCTTGATAAACAACGCTGGCTTGTAATATGTGTGGTGGAGAAGATTGCTTGGAAAACTAAACACTTCATCTGTACTCTCAATTAACATCTCCAAGCTGGGTTTCCCGGTCCACACTACTCTACCATCTTTTTCTCCCACGTGTGTTTTCAAAACGTCTCTGATTAGGATTTCCTATTTAAAAAACGGAAGAATTAAATAGGAACATAACTCCATATTGCCGGCGAATACAAGTTGTAACATACACAATCAACATCTTTTAATGCATCCTCGACCAACTGTTTTACGTTTGAAAGTGGAAGCTTTGATTTGGATGCATCACAGATAATGAAGTCTACTGCCTTGTAATAACCTGCGAAAGCATAGAAATTGCAAATGAATGTTGAGTGCATGCAGCAAAATCCATGTGTGTTAAATACACGGTTTGAGGATTCCAAATTCAGACGTGGAATGCGAATAATATTAATCATAGTGTCCAAAATTAATCCTACACTTACTCTTTACCACTTGTGGGCCCAACCATTCATCGAGTGGTGTGATATCTACAACTATAAGTTTGTGAAGCATTTCAGGATATTTCAAAGCAAGCGTCATAGCTGTCTTGCCACCCATCGAGTGACCCAGGAGAGAAAACGTGTCAATCTTTAAAAACTGAGTCAGTTTAATAATATCATCTGCCATTGATTCGTATGAAAGTTCACCAAGGTTTGGACTTTCACCATGGCATCTTGCGTCAAATGCAATTACCTAAAAAAAACATTTACTTGTACTTCTAAATTTTCTCCTAAACACGTAAGTTTATAAGCCTTACATTTCTATTAGTTTCATCTGCTATTTTCTTAGCAATCAAATCCCATTGGCTTTTCACTCCCAACATTCCAGAAGCTATCAAAAGTGGTGGTGCGGTTGGTTTCCCACTTGGTTTATGAATAATGTGTGAAAGCACCGACCTAAAAGTCAAAAGTATATACAATTTTTTAACAAGAAAGTAAAAAATATTTAAAAAAAATAAAATGTATATATTACGTAGTATTTGGTTCTGGCAAAATAGAAGATTCCTTTTTAATGGCCGATTGCACCTTTTCTTTGTCAACAAACTCGTCAGCATTGCTGTTCTCATTTCGCTCCTCAATCAGCTTTATTAGCATACAAGTCAACATACTTATCGTGTTCCGCGTTTATTACACCCGCTCGCATTCTCTAATCTGAGACTCTCATCTCCATACAAGGCGCCACACTGATCTTGCTGTTCGGTATGGCATTCTGGGCCAGTATAACAACAACATGGAGTCGAATCTAATTTCTTTTGCAAGCTTCAGTCTTACTCCTGATTTCCAATGACCAATTCCGCCTCTATTGATCTCTTCTTATAGTGTCTTTTCAGTTACATAATGGAACAACGTAGCCTGCTGCTGTACAAACTTGATCGTGGTCGACCTTCATATAGTGGCTGAGTTGTAAAATGCAAAATATCTGGCCGTGATCTCAATAGTCCGACTAGCTCGCTCACTACTCAACGGATGACCTTCACAACACGCTTCACCTGCCAATCATAATAGGTAAACGGTCTTGGTAGCAGTTTATTCTTTTTGTTAAACTATCACAAAGAACCCTATTACATTTCGGGAATGCATGAAGGCAAGTTTTTGCACCTTCTGCCACATTTTCTTATTCATTGCAACTCTAGCTCAGGTCACTTCTAATAAATCCGTCGTGGGCAAATGCTTTGAACACTGGGTTTTGTCTCGAGTCTCCCCTGAAACACATCGTTCCTCGCCGGAGTTACTTTCTGCCTCTCCCTAGCTCTCGGCCCATGTGGCTAAAAAATCAAGGTCAATGTCTAAAACACCACTAAAATTAGCAATATAACTAATATTACTTATATTTAAAAGCTGACCCCAATTGATTGTCATCCCAGGAAGTCCCCTTGAGTATACGGTAATGGACAAACGCAATCTTCAAACGCCATTTGTTGGCTGCCGTAAGCTGCGGAGCCTGGGATACGCATCTTTCAACCAACAAGCAAAGCAAATGAATGATACATACCTACACAAAACAAGTTCGCAACCTCGTGTCTTTGGTGTCACTCGTGCTATATGCAGTGAGTCTCGGGAAATTTGCTGGGCGAACAAGACCATTTGTGCCACATTGGCCAACCATGGTCAATGTTCATGCGGCGCCTTTACATATAGACTCCTAGGTCTATGGCCAATTACTAGAGTTCGAGCTGACATGCACGTAGTCTTCTTCTTATGGCGGCAGACATTTCTACAGTATTGGGATTGCTGCTTTTCCCAAAACCGTGGCCCTGGATCACTTCGCGGATCCAACTTTTACTAACTTATCCACTATTGCTAACCTCCTTAGCGATGTGACATCTCTCCATCTTCTTAGCAATCTTTCACCACACATCTTAGATCATATTGTTTTGAATGTATGAAGTCACGTAGTTGTTCACTTTTTTACGGGCCGGCGCACAGAATATGCGTTGGCCCTCCCTTTCAACATCCCATTGGGCGGAACATCACAAGAGCCGATCCACCGACAAACACACTGCTCTCTTATCTAGGTAGCTATCCCGCATCAAGCTGCATAGTGGATGCGTTTATCCAACCTTTAATTTCTCACCTGTCACATCCCTAACTCTCGGCTTGGTGCCAATCTGTTCACTCTCTCCCAGGTCTGCTTTAGCATTTTTTGCACTTGCCTCACCCTCTATAGCTGTGTCGCTATGGATCAGACGCATCGAATCCTCACAAACGAAGTGGCCTTTTACTATCTTTCTCTCCAACTTAGATTCTCGCACAGTAGAGAGTGTGTTTAGGCAGTCATAAGTGAAAATTCTACGATAATCAACGGGCTTTTGTAGTAACACAAGCTTCGGGACGCGACGTTTTATTCTTCACATTTCAATCTTTCCCACCCACCCCCCCGGCTCCGGCCCCTCTTCCTCCCCGCCACACCCCTGTCAGCGTCTTTTCCTTCCCCCTCGCCCTATCGTCTCACGGCGCCCTCTCGGTACCCTTCGGCCTCCTGGTCCTGCTCGGTCCGGTTTTTTGGTCCTCGCACCATTTTCTGCCTAGCGTACTCCCACTTTTTGCCTCGTCTCCCTCTTGTCCGTCCCTACAGCCGCTGCCCTGGCCGCTCTCGGTCGTGCGCACTGCTGGCGTCCTTGTTTCCCGTTGGGTGTGGTACTCCTCTTTACCCTTCTTTTTGACGGCCTAGCCTCGCTCCAAATATTGATAACACCTAGTTCCATAACCAACTAGCATTTTTTCACATTACCAAATAGCTCTGAGCTTCTTTGAATCCTGCAGGCAGGTGTAAAGTGGTTGACAAAACAGTGCCACTCCACGAGCGTTGGTTATTTATCAAAATTTTCTTGCCACTGGTAGTATCTTGAAGTTGAAAACGTTTTTGATCCCAATTCCTGCCGTAGGATAGTTGTATTTCGTTTCGCTGCTACCGCAGTGGCAATGACTTGACCGCGACATTTGCTTACCAAGCTTGCGATGCGCACTCCAACCCCAACTCTCACCCGTTGCGGTGTGAATGAGGACAACATCACCTTTTTTGATTTTCGCAACTTCAACAAGGAAAACTTTGAAGTCATGTGAGACCGCTGAGAATTGTGGACCCGTCATTAAAACTCTGCAGTTGCTTGTAGAGGAAAATCAACCCGCTCTTGACTCATTTTCAGGCTGACTTGGAAGCGCCATGTTACAATCTTCATTGTAGCCGCAGACTTGGTCCCCCACCTTCAATATTTGTTACGTTTGGAGCACTCTCGGGCCGGCTTACAGATCGGCCTTGTTCAATAGTCCCCTCATTGTATTAAAACTTATCATAATATCTCGCGACGCTTATTACACTGGAGGAGTAATTTTTAAAAACTGAGAGGAGCACCTTTAACATGAATCTCTACTTCTCCATCGTCCAGTTGGAGTTGATCTAAATGCCCAAATTTAAGATCTGATATGGACCTCTTGTTTGGCAGATGAGCTGAAATCTGGTCTCACTTGGTAATGCAATTGAGCTATCAGAATCTGCAGGGCTTAATTTTGAAGCGTAGGGCGAGATATTCGGAAAATGCTAACTTGAGTTCATTGTCTGTTTTCCAAGCTCATAAATATCTCTGATTCTTGTCATATCTATACGCCCATCTACAATGTCTACACATCTGCAATTTAATTCGAAGTTCTCAATTTTCATGGCTTTTGTGTAGCCGCACAATGTGCTGGCGTGGAAACCAGGTAGCTCATTATCACCCAGAGGAACTACCCCGTTTGTAATAACAGCAAGTCTGGGAATAGTTTTCATTATCGTTGGGAGCAGAACTACGTTTTTGTCAATTGAAAGTACGGCTGGAGAAGTTGTTCTGTTTGGTATTTATCATTTTATCAAGAGCCGCGCATACAAAATCCTTCTATAATTCAGACTTGAATTGCTCTATCAATAATACCGCCACAAAATCTCAAATCAATCTGGCTTTTCTACGTTGTAGGCACTTCCCTTTGGGCTAATCATTCACATGTATTTAGTTCCCTGCAGGTGATGCTAAGTCTACCACGACGCCCGCTACTTTTTGACAATTACTTTTTTAACAAAGCTCTAGAATACTTGATGATGAGGATGTGAAATAGAGGAGGCATGTTTGTATGATTTTCCGTAGCATTTCCCATCCCCATATTTTGTGAGACTATTCCAACATGTTTGTCATTGCAAAGAGAAAAGTTTCCATCCACCTGAAACCCACTTGCTTCCAGCACCTTTTCCCACTTGTCTTTTGAGAGGGTGCAGTGGCTCTGTCGCAAATCAAAATCCTGAAATCTCCAGTAACCATCCAAAGCACCCATAGTAAATGTCACGATGTGATTTCCACCCTGTGTTTCAATTATGACGAGTCTGCCCGAAGATTTCATCAAAATCCGAATGTTTTGTAAAGATTCGGCAATGCTCTTAGTAGCATGAATTACATCACAGGCAATCACCATGTCGAAGTAGTCTGGAACTAAACCTTGGCCAACCGGATCTTCTTCAATGTTAAACTTGTTTGAATTGGTTCATTCGACTTTAATGTGTTATTTCAAACCTTTTTCAGACCGAGTGAAATGAGTGGGATATACTACAAGCTAAAGGTGGTACTCAAATTGGATACTTTCAGCTTCTAATGAATCGATGATAATTTGGCTGTACGTCCCGGTCCCGGCACCAACTTCTAAAATTTTGAGTTTGTGTGACTTTCCTTGTTGTGAGTCTCGAATATGCTTTAAAACTGATTGTGTAATCAGTTTATTTGGCTCCACAAGGTTAAAAACTTTGACATAGTCTTTGTAAAAATCTGCGACTGAAATTGCCCCTTTCTCCTTATCCGGAAATAGAATTGCTAGTGGAGATTGCAACCCTTTTAAAATATTAGCTAAATTTGAGCCTAGATTTTGGAGTAATAAAGTTGATTCAAAACTTTGCACAAGCTCGTCACTAAATTGTGGTGAATTCAGCAGTGCCATTGTTTTCCCAGGTGAGGGTGGATTTTGCACAATTTCCCAGATCGTTTCCTGTTTGTCTTGGCTTATTTCGACTTGCCTTATAATTCCTTCTAACTCCAACATTTCACAAATAAATGAAAAGTATTGCCGAAACTCTGACAGAATTCCTAGCTCCTGAAATAGTGAGCTTTCGCTAAACCTTTGGTGAAGTGTTGGCTTCCAGCCCAGCTCATACAGCGCGCGGAGAAAGTTGAGGTAGGCAAACTTTTCCAGGTTTTTCCATATCCGGCTAACATTATCTGGTAGCTTGTTAAAAGTTTCAATTTGACACAGCTCTCCGCTGTCAAAAAGATTTGTGACTTTTTCCATGACCGTGAATTGTGTCACAAGGGCTGGTAAGTTTTCCTCTCAAGCTTCTATCCAAAGATCTGGCACTGATGATTGCTGTTGATCTAACAAAGCCTCAATTGTTTTGGCACTTGTTTCAATTAGTTCAACGGATGACATAGCAGCCAAAACTTTTCCAGTTGCGTCAATCAGTAAAGCTGTAGAATTTGAGTTTGATATGTAACTATGCACATAAATTTCTGAACCCAATTCTATTTCCGAAAACCAAACAAACTTTCCAATTTTGAGGGGCACGTAAAATATTTTCTTCCAGTTGGAAATCGGGCTCAGTAAACCAAATCCTTGTAGCATAGCGTCAACAATTGCAGGATGGATAATGTACGACTGTTCGAAATGTTCATCAGCAAGTTTCAGTTTGGCAACAAGTGTGGAGTTGGTCTCATCTCTCCAAACCTTCTCAAATAATCTGAAACTTGAGCCAAGTTTTAGTCCGGCTGTAGCAGCCTTCTGATACAATTCCAAAATGATGGAGTCCTCAGACGGCTTTTGAACAGTTTCCAGAAACAGGTTTGTGTCAAATATCCAATTCCTATCGTTGGTATTGAGAAGCGGACAAAATGAAGCGGTTGCGTGAACTTCCCACTTTGTTTCCAAATCAACTTTTCGGTATAATTTGATCTCGAGCTCATTCCAATCTCCCATTTTATTAATTCCGGGTGAGGAATTAAACTCTACAACAGATTGAAGTAAGGATGAGCCAGAGTTTTGGAGGAGCCATGGGGCTTTAATTGTGAGATTTTCCAGTTTCATTGGACGCGTTGGACGGGAGAGGAATTTAGTACAATTTTCCAATGTTGCTAACCCAGCTGCAAGACATGTTTCAAGATATCCGGCACCCGGAAAAATTATGTTGTCTCCGATGCAATGATCACTTATGTATTCAAGGTCTGGTGTACTTAGGTTTAGTCCATTTTCAAAAATCCTTGCGGATGATGCGTTTGATATGACGTGGCCAAGAAGGGGGTGAAGGGAGACCAGTAGAAATACTCATTCGGCCAATATTTCTTTCCAATAAAGGGATAATGTGGAAGGCTAACTTTCTTTCGCTCATACAAATCATCAAATCCTCTCCAATTAATGGGAAGTCCCTGCAAATACAATTTGCCGAGGGTATTCATCAAAGTTTCCCAATCATCCCTGTTTTTCATGAGAGTTGGCAAGCAAGACAGCCCCTCATCATTGTTCTGCATTGTCAGGGCAGCAAGAACAGGATGCGGTCCGACTTCAATAAAAGTTGTGCAGCCAAGCTCAACAGCCCTTTTACAAGCATCCAAAAACTTGACTTTCTCTCTTGTGTGCTCAATCCAGTAGTTTTCATTTAAATTGGAGGCTGACACAAGTGATCCACGCACTGCAGAAATAAATCCACATTCTGTTTTTTGACAGGGTTTGATGGTGCTACAAACTCCTCTATATTCTTCAAGAATGGGATCCATGTGTTTTGAATGGAATGCGTGGGTGGATTCAAGAACAACGCTTTTCGTGTCAGATCCCTTTAAATATTTTGAAAATTCTAGTATAACTTCTGAGTCTCCTGCTACAACAGTTTGGTCAGTTGCATTTATGGCTGCATAATCAAGTAGTTTTGTTGGATTGCTCCCAACAAAACTTTTCATTAACGTGTCAACTCGCCGCTGGTCCGCTTTAATCACCAGCATTTTTCCTTGAGGGAGTGCATCAATCAGCAAACTTCTTTCGGCCACTAATTTAATGGCATCTTCCACACTCAATATTCCTGCACAAACCGCAGCTGCAAATTCTCCCAAGCTGTGACCTAACGCGTACTCCGCTTTTATTCCCCATGAAGTAAGCAGCTTGAGAAGAGCGTATTCCACACAGAAAATGGAAGTTTGGCTGTAAATCGTTCTGCTAACGTTGAGAGAATTGGACCACAAAACTTGGGAAATGTTGATTCCATAGTTTTCTTTTAGAATGGTTTCGCAATACTCAAAATGCATTCGGAATACTGGGCTGGTGTCATAAAGTTGTCGCGCCATACCAGGATATTGGGAACCTTGTCCAGTGAACAGAAAGCAGACTTTTCTTGGCTGATTATTTGGAACATCCTTCGATCTCTGCAATGTATTCTTCTGGATAGCTTTCATTGCATTTTCTTTTGAATCTGCTATGATGAATGCGCGCTGGCTAAAATCCGCTCTTCCAACATTGGATGTATATACAATATCCTGGAATTTAGAATCTGTGGTGGATAAATGATGTCCGACTTTTTCCAAGAGGATATCTAACGCTTCCCCGGTTTTGGCGCTTAGCTTCATGATATGTAGAGGTCGTTCGGTCTTCATCTCGTGTGCTATTGTAGTCGAAATAAATGGAGGTTCTTCCAGAATGGCGTGAGCATCTGTTCCCGTTATACCAAATGAACTGACTCCAGCAAGGCGTGATTTTCCTTTAACTTTTTCCCAGCTCGTATTTTCCAACGGGATTTTTGCAGGCAGTAGATCCAAATCAATGGCTGGATTCAATGTTTCAAAATTTTTGTGAGCAGGAATTATCCCATGTTTCATTGCGAGAACGACCTTCATTATTCCTGTAATTCCCGAGCAGGCTTCAGTGTGACCCACGTTTGTTTTTACTGATCCAACGAGCAAAGGTTCCTTTCGTGATGTTGATTTATATGCTTCCGTAATAGCTTGAATTTCAATGGGATCCCCAACTTGAGTTCCAGTTCCATGTGCTTCCACGTAGGAAATGGAACTCGGATCGGGGATTCCTGCATCAGCCAAAGCTTCCTTCATTGCTTCTGCTTCACAGTGAACAGTGGGTGTGCCTAAGCTCTTGCTAATTCCTTCTTGGGAAACCCCAGTTCCCCTAATCAATGCCCAAATTCGGTCCCCATCTTTTACAGCATCTGACAGCCTCTTGAGAACAAGAACACCCACTCCTTCCGCTCTTCCAAAGCCATCTGCTTTTGCATCAAACGTTTTGCAATGTCCGTCTGCAGCTGTGGCTTCTGGCATCCAGCTTCTGTCAAAAGGTTCCAAGATCAGGTTGACTCCGCATGCTAATGCAAATTGACTTTCTCCATTCCGTAAACTTTGGCAAGCGGTGTGAACAGCAAGCATGCCTGAGGCACAGCCAGAGTCAGCTCCTAAGCAAGGCCCAGTGAGTCCCAACAGGAATGAAATTCTTCCTGCAGTATTTCCAAAACCATTTCCCATATACACTCGTGTTTTCTCTGTGTTTCCTATTCCTGTATGTAGCAACATTTCGTTGAAATCTGTTCCCCAAGAGCCAACAAAAACTCCTCCGCGTAAACCTTTCAGAGATTGTGGATTCATAGCTGCGTCTTCAAGTCCTTCCCAAACCACCTCGTGCAAGAGTCTTTGTTGTGGATCCATGAAGCCAACTTCCAATGGACTTATTCCAAAAAATCCGGAGTCAAATAAATCCACGGGGCATTTTAAAAATCCTGCATATGTTTTCTGGAAGTGATCTCCGTGATTTATGGATTGATTTGGGAGCCAACGCCATTCGGGTGGACTTCTAATTGCGTCCTCACCATTGATAAGAATGTTCCAAAACTCCTCAAGGTTGTTTGACTCAGGATATCTACAACTCATTCCAACAATTGCTATTGGTTCCTTGTTATAAGTTGTGGGATGTATAACTTCATCTGAGACCACCCCAATCTTCATCTGTATAATCTGTATAAAATAAAATGTATGCTTTCAATGTACTCATAAGTTTAAATATTTTCGAACCTACTATTATGACAATATTACAATTTTACCGGTTTGGGTTCCATTGTTTTGAGCACAGGTGTAACATTTTCGACATAGATCGTTCTTCGTAAGTTAAACACCATCTAATGACAGTAAATAATTGGGATCAGTATTCATTTACAACTAAAATATTTAAAGTTGGGATTAGTTTAAAAATAATAATTCCATTCATCATAATGTTCATTGATTTGGACGTTGAAGAACTTTATGTTTTGCTAACTACGTACTTGTTGAAGCATTCCTAGCTTCTCAGTATCCGCATCCAAAGGCATGCTAATCATGTTATAAATTAAAGTATCGGTTCCGTTCCTAGTTTCATAAATTAAAGATACTCTTTATCACTACGAAATAAATGTTATAATGTGCTCATAAATTGTTATATACCCAGGGTTATCCAAATTTCCAATTAGCTGACGAGATTCATGTTTCAGTTCCGAAAGAAGGCACTGACCTGAGTTATTTTTTGCCCATGTGTCCAACCATTCGTCAACTAAAAAATTACAATCTCAATTACAATAGATACAAACATAGTTGAACAATTTCTTTCCCAATTTTTTAAGATGATAACTAAACAGATGGTATAGTAGGCATATATAATCAGAGAATAATATGTATTATTATGCATAATAATAATTATTTTTATTAATCCATACGCTAGTAGGAAATTCAGAAAATTTCAAAAAAAAGTCAGGTAATCAATTATTGACGTTGGCTGGAATCCTAATATATGTTGATTACAGTTGTTTACTGATACACATTGGCTAAATGTATGTGTAGTCATGTATGAATATTACTGAGAGCACCTGAACTACCTGTATTATGCGTAGAATAAGATAACCGCGATCTTTAGCTGAATTAATCACAATGGCATTATATTTGGACCGCCTACTCAAAACCAATGCTTAAGTTCATATCCGGCCAATCACTGAAACTAAATAATTAACCCAATATCATCTCGCAATTCTGTCTACAAAAGGTAGAATTCCACTAAAACCATAAAATAAAGGAAAACTGCGTTGGAGATGTCGAGTGAATGAATTCCGCTAACCCTGCGCTTGTATGCGATAAATAAATGGACTACTCTGAATGATAGAGTGCATTTTCCCTTAAAAAACAAAGGGTTGCTCACTAGAGGCTGTAAGTATTGCGACACAAAAGAGTCAAGTTTTAAACAGATAATCCTGACAGTTCAAAAGATAAATCGAGGCATTAATTTTAAGTCAAGCATTCTTCAACTGTGGGGTAATGTAAGATGGGTACCATTTCAGAATGAGTATGCAACTTGCTTAGAATTAATGTTTCTTAGTTGTAAAACTACTTATGATTTGTTCAATGGTCAGCGCCATTGAAGTGAACAAAGGCTCTAACAATGTCATGGACTGCATAAAATATGAATATCTTATGCAAAACAGAATTACGTAAATTTTTTGTTTAACTGTGACGACTTACTTGATTCATGTTCCGAGTTGAGGCCATCCTCTACAAAATTAAATCCCTGTAGTGATGGTCTTACCACAAAAACTGGAACATCTTTTTCGTCCAAAAAGCGAAATGCTGAATGTTGTATGGTTTGTTCAAAAATGTCATCACAGTTCTTGATTACCTATATAAACAAGCACAAGAATGATCGTTCGTGTGTCTCAGCAAGAAACGATAGTTTAAAATATGTCGCAGTATTATAAATTTAAATGCATTTGTTCAACGACAAAGGGTTTCAAATTCCGAACACATACGTTGTAAAAGTGTAATCAGATTAAAATGCTTGGAGAAAGTTTAACAAACACTTATTTGAAACTCTCAAGTATAATTAGGCAATTTACAATATTTAGTATGATGAGTTGGAAACTACACTTTTCAAGTATATGGCTCAAACGCTTAAAGCTTCGAATATCTTGATGCAAGTCAAACCACTTATGCAAATTTTTAAAAGTAAATAAAATGTAAACAAACTGATTTGACATTACCAGCATTGTTGGAGAGAGATAGATGCAGGTTTCAAACGCCTTCATTGTAAGAATGAACAGTTTAGCAAAATGTTGTTTATTTAGGCCGGAATTCCTGTTTTCAGGTAGTATTGCAACATGGTCAAATGCATAAAACAGCGCTCGCAGAGATGATGATGACAGCTTGGCTGACGCAACCACTGCTATTTTCCGGGAAGTTGCAACCTTCCGTAGGGAGTACAAAAGCAACAATGCATTGGGCACATCCGCATCATTCAGAGCGGAAGTCACCCATGCCTGATTAGCAAATACTGGAAAATAGAATCATCGTTAGAATTTTTGAAGGATAAATGTGTCACCCAACTACCTTATTTTTCTGTTTACATGCTAGTATCATAACTAACTTGTCAAAAAAAAGTACATAATTGGATATTTTAATAGTTAGAATCAGAATTATTCAACGAAAATATATAACAAAAAAATTACCTGCCATTGCTCCTATCCTAAAAAAACGGCCGCCCAATGCTTTCAAATACCTGATATAGATATCGACTTTGGTTTGGAATACTCAATTTGGTACTCAATTCGGTACTCAGTTTGGGTACAGATAAGGTTTAGTGCAAGACTGAAATAATTCCAAATGTGCGACTTATATATATACCTACATTCATAAAGGTATGGTACTGCAGAATCCGGCGCCATTAACTTGAATATTGAAATTGATTCCAGCCCCAAGAAAACTGGAATACACCATAGTTCATAAATGGCAAAAAGTAATGCTTAATGCAAAGCGCTATGAGAATATGAAGTTACGCATTATATATATCTTTTCCCTGTTGCTGGTTCGGCATATTGGTCGTAGTATGGAATATATATAAGCTATTCAAACATAGCTTTTCTAAATCTAACCTTGGAATAAGGTGAGCTGTTGCTTTCTTTATCATCCCCACTAAAATATTACTATTTCAAGAACTGGTTTTTATGGGTTTCATTTACTTGCCATTTCTTGCTTCTTCTTACATACATTATTGTGGCAACTATTCGACAACTAATTTTATTGGGCAATTATTCTCTTGGTTCTTTTGCATTAAAATTATGTTAGGTGATATGCTTCTGGCTGAAATTGTCTCAATAAAAAATATAATGACTAGATATGTAACCAGCAAAAAGTTTTTTCGTTATCATTATCTGCAATCTCCTTTAAACCTGCTTGAAAAAATGTATCAACTTAATAAAATAAAAAAATAGTCTGTACCAGAGTGATATGTCTCAACCAAGCTATTTTTATGAATATACAAGAAGGTAGACCATTTTATCATCCATAATTAGACGTTCGTAATCATGATGTGAATTAGCTAAAAATTCTTGCTGGCCTCGGTCATTGTACATTATATAATGTAAATGAAACAAGCTCCAATTTTTTATTTAAATTATGAGATTTCTTTGTCCAACCACCGGCGAAACTTATTTCAACTCATGTACGACAACAACTGCCCATTAATATTTGTATCACGCTCATAAACTTATTGTTTCTAGGACTTCATTCCACTACTGCAAAGTAATGGCCGTAACAAAAAATCGGTCTGAGCCGCTGTGCAATATATAATATAAATGAAACAAGTTCCAAAGAAATTATTCAAATTATGTGGTTTCGTTGCACAACCAGCAGTGAAAGTAACTTAAACTCATTTGAGGCAACCACTGCACACAAAAATTTGCATCACGCTCATACACTTATTGTTTCATGGTTCCTCAAATTGAAATATTACAAAGTAATGCCAGTAGCACTGAGCTCAATTTATCATTTCATATAACAACCGGTTTTTAATCCCATTAAACCCGACAATTCGAGATGTAGCGATGTACCTTTAGCAGACGTAAGTCGTGATATGTGTCACATTATGCGTGCGTTATAAGCGAAATATTCAATAGACTAGCTTTCGAATGATATATGATACCTTAATTCTGTCGTTTAAACGTGTATGACATTTGACCTCTGTTCGAAAGTTCTGATTTCAGTTTGTAATGCATATTTACAATCAGCACTGCAGTAGCTTTCAAATTGTATCTCATAAGCTATGGTGATTATTTGAAATACTTATTTTGACCATTGACCCTGACCAAAATATTTTTGATTTAAGTTTGAACTACATATTCATCATCAGCACTGCAGTAGCTTTTGATTGAAATATCACAAGCTATAATGTTCACTTGGAGCATTAATCGTGACCTTTGACACTGTTCGGAAGTTCAGATTAGACTTTGCGATGCATAATCATCATTACCACAGCAATACGTCTCGAATGACATATCACAAGCTATATGCCACTCACATAATGCGAGGCTTATCAATTTGGTTGAGCTTATTATTTGACCTTGTTCCAATAACCCCAGGTAACCTATCTACAAACTCATCCTCCGCCTTGAGCTTATCTATCGATTAGTCTCATCAGAACTTTAAAAAGTTAAACGGTTCAAAACTTATCGTATTGACAGACAGACAGACGACGCGATACAAAGTCGACTTTATATGTACCTAAAGGTACATAATAAACCCGACAATCCGAGATGTAGCGATGTACCTTTAGCGAATGTAATTTGGGGCTTAAAAACGTGTCATAAGTGAAATCCTCAATGGACTAGCTTTTGAATGATATATCACACCCTAAGTGTGTCATTTCAAAGTGCATGACCTTTGACCTCTGTTCGAAAGCTCCGATTTCTATTTGCAATGCATAATTACAATCAGCACTGCAGTAGCTTTCGAATGGTGTATCACAAGCCATGTTGGTCAATGGAACCATTAATCGTGACCTTTGACCATGTTCGAAACCTATGATTTGAATTTGCCATGCATATTCATCATCAGTAGAGCAATACCTTTCGAATGATGTATCATAAGCTATATGTGACGCTTATCAATTTCGTTGAGCTTATCATTTGACCCTGTTCCCGTGACCCCAGATAACCCATCTACGAACTCATCCTCCGCCTTGACCTTATCTATCGATTGGTCCAATCAGAATTTCGAAAAGTCAAACGGTTCGAAAGTTATCGTGTTGACAGACAGACGACAGACAGACGACGGACGACGGACGACGACACACAAAGTCTTCTTAATATGTACCTAAAGGTACATAATAAGGAATATTAGTCAAATCCAACACGCTATTTTTACAAATGTCGTTTGCAAAAGGGTTTAAATATGACTCGTGTAAATCACGTGTGGTTTTGTATCTGAAGTTTTAAATGGTAGAAGGGAATTGAAGATTTCATAAACGAATTACGCCAAAAAGGATATTTAAGATATTTTATGCCTTCTGGGCATGAACATTTTTTTCCGTTGTAAAGAAATTTATAAGGAAACCAGCGAGTCAATGGAAAATTTTACATCAAATGAATTTTAAACTTACCCCAAAACCCTGGGGAGCTATATTCCTAACAATTTCTATGCAAAAACTGAAAGCAATTGTTGTGCGGAACAATACGTATACAGTAACCATAATAATGCCCATAATTAGTGGAACAATTGATAAGTTCGCGGAAGCTTGTTGAAATAAATGGATGCGGTTGCCCTTAATTTGTGATTGGAGATTTTACCTCATACGGAGTGATCTGATATGCAATTAAGAAAACCAAAATATTCGAATTAGGTACTTTTCAGAGAATAAGGGAATACAATATTTGTATTTATTACAAGTTATGTTCACGCTAGGAGATGTTGGCTGGAGAGGATACGGAAACGTTTCCAAAAGATCAAATATCAGCTTGACTAGTTGAGTACTAAAATAGATTTTAATTTTTAATAATTGAAGCCCTTATAAGATGTATTTAGATAGTGGAATAATAATCAACTGACTAAATATCAAATTTTATACGATTTCTTTACATACTTTAACAAACAGGTTAATTAATTATGTTTTAGCACGTGAAAGAATGAGTAAAAATTGAGTCGTTTGGCCGAATTTAAATGAATTTTAGCAAGAGAATTTTCTAACTATATTAAGGATTTACATTACGATGTTCAGTTTGACACGGAAATACTCCTTGGTCGTTGGCTAGTTTCGGTAATACCGGGTCACCTAGTTGCTTAATGCAATAAATAGTTTGCTGACGTTTGTATGATTTACTTGTTGAAGTAGTTAACGGAACAAATGTTTCCTTCATCAAAAATGTTTTTCTAATTGTTTTACGGGCTCCGGGATTCAGATTTTCAAGCATGATCATGTCACTGTATGTTGGAATCTTCAGAAGTTACATAATGTCTATTCATTAAAGCAAATTTTGAAATAACAGACCGACTTGCCTTCAACTTCTACTGGCAATTGTTCAGATACAATCATCATAAATTTCAACAGCGCTCATCCCAACGCATACCAAAGATGTAAGTATTCCATCCATGCAAGTATAGAGGCACAATTGTACACGCTTAATCCGGACCCAGCATCAGTTACATAAAAATATTAGCAAATATTCGAGGCAAATATTTAATGGGATGTGACTGAAGATTATATAATCGACTATTCTCAACAGCTACTCTGTTGCACCATACCTTCTGTATATGTAATATAATTTAAACTTTTCCATAAAAAGTTTTCCTTGATCCAACTATGGTTCAAAGTAAAATATTGCCTCATTATTCCTTTTTATATCTGAGTTTACAAGACACTATTTCAAGAACTAGTTTCATGAGTTTGATTTTCTTGCCTCTTTCCATTAGATTAACATTTTTTTCAATCGGATTTAGTTGTTAACTTTCCTTCAGTTCTTTTGCATCACATTTTTATTGTAAAAATATGCTTCATCTTGTTTACGATACTACCTTGAAGCCGTCGATGTACATAAAGCAAGCTCCAAAATTAATTAGTCAAACTGAGTAGATTTTTTGCACAATAGTGAAACTAGTTTCAACTCGTTTACTTCAAGGTGAAGGTGAAAACCATTGCGCAATATTCATCCGGCTACTAAACTTATTGTTAAAGTCTAACATAGTGTAATTGAAACCTGTTACTATATTTGGCTTGGTAGGAATACTTTTATGCCATTTATAGTTGATAGCGTAACCTTATTGTCATTGTCTGGAACAGGTATATGTCATTGTTTCCACTTTCAATGTTACTATTTTCTCTTAGAAGATATCTCTCGAAACATGTTTTCTTGAATTTAATGCTGAAAATGGATTGGTTATAAGCTAGTCGTATTGTACGTGCGAATAATTATATCCAACCAGAAATAAAATTATTGCTTAAATAGTTCTGAGATGAGGCTCTCAATACTTCGTGGAACAAAATGTTGGTTAAGCAATTAAATGCATGAAAAAGAACATTGATTATTACACTTTTATGACACATCATGTTGGTGATTGATGAAGACTGAACCAGTTTACAACTATGTATTAAATTGAATGTTTAAAGTACATTTCTTTGAAAGTAAAAACAACCGCATTATAAGATGTGTATATAATTTTTTATTTAACAAATGACTTTGTAAACCTTATAATGCAAGTATAATCTTTACCAATCATCCAATTTAATTTCATTGTTAATCATAAGAAATCGAATTTGAACAAAGTGCTTCAGGAATGAATCAGGAGGATTCACAGACGTACAAGTTACTAACAAAGTCCAGTAGCCAATCCCGCTTTCTCTTTATTACTATGTCTTCAAATGATTTGACATGATGTATATTTGTTAAATTTCATAGCTTGTCCGCAAAATCCAAATAGGAATACTGGTTTTTGATAAGTAATTTGATTATTTATGTGCGTGTATTTATCATTATAATTTATAATATTTGTCTGCAATTTGCAAGGAGGTTAGGAAAAGTCTTCAGGAACATTTTAAGACTAACGCGTATACAATCTTTAAACTTTAAAACCTATTTCCTGTCAATTGCTGTAGGTGAGTACGTATGTTTTAATATATCAACGTATCAATGAATCATGTTTAAAACAGCTAATATGCACAATAATATTTCTTATTGCCCAATAGGTATTGCATTAAAACCTAATGTTAAACTGTTACGTGTACACCCAAAATGAGGACCATAACTTATTGCCACACAATATTTTGGAAAGCACCAAAGCATTCAGTCGAACTGCTTGGATTCAGTTACACCACGACAGGTACAACATTGCTCTACGACAGACCCCAAAAAGCAACTTTTTTACAGCCATTACTTTGCAGTAGTGGAATGAAGTCCTAGAAACAATAAGTTTATGAGCGTGATACAAATATTAATGGGCAGTTGTTGTCGTACATGAGTTGAAATAAGTTTCGCCGGTGGTTGGACAAAGAAATCTCATAATTTAAATAAAAAATTGGAGCTTGTTTCATTTACATTATATAATGTACAGTGACCGAGGCCAGCAAGAATTTTTAGCTAATTCACATCATGATTACGAACGTCTAATTATGGATGATAAAATGGTCTACCTTCTTGTATATTCATAAAAATAGCTTGGTTGAGACATATCACTCTGGTACAGACTATTTTTTTATTTTATTAAGTTGATACATTTTTTCAAGCAGGTTTAAAGGAGATTGCAGATAATGATAACGAAAAAACTTTTTGCTGGTTACATATCTAGTCATTATATTTTTTATTGAGGACAACATTTCAGCCAGAAGCATATCACCTAACATAATTTTAATGCAAAAGAACCAAGAGAATAATTGCCCAATAAAATTAGTTGTCGAATAGTTGCCATAATAATGTATGTAAGAAGAAGCAAGAAATGGCAAGTAAATGAAACCCATAAAAACCAGTTCTTGAAATAAAAATATTTTAGTGGGGATGATAAAGAAAGCAACAGCTCACCTTATTCCAAGGTTAGATTTAGAAAAGCTATGTTTTGAATAGCTTATCGTATATTCCATACTACGACCAATATGCCGAACCAGCAACAGGGAAAAGATATATATAATGCGTAACTTCATATTCTCATAGCGCTTTGCGTTAAGCATTATTTGTTGCCATTTATGAACATATATTATATTAAGTTTTCCAAGAAGTTTTAAAAGAAATTGCAGATGTTAAGTGCAAAAATATGTTGTCATTATACATACATTAGTTTACTGAAGATAACTCATCAGATTAAAGCGTATTTTCTAACATCCGTAAGTTTATTGCATAAGAAACAAAAGAAAGATTCTCGTAACAATACAAGCATGTACCATCCACATTAAACCCCACCTGCAATATCTGCTTTTAACCAGAATGCATTGAATGCTCCTCCAAATTATTCATGCAGTGACATATTCGTCACGAAGTAAGGCAGCTTTATTTTCCACTAGGAAACGTAATTGAAATCAAATTGATGAAGCTACATGCATGATACTACATAACAACCTAATAATTTTGTACCATTGCGCTTTTAAATGAAATAAACCCGACAATCCGAGATGTAGCGATGTACCTTTAGCGGATGTAATTTGGGGCTTAAAAAACGTATCATAAGTGAAATCCTCAATGGAATAGCTTTTGAATGATATATCACACCCTAAGTACGTCATTGGAAAGTGCATGACTTTTGACCTCTGTTCGAAAGTTCCGATTTCAAATTTGCAATGCATATTCATCATCAGCACAACAATACCTTTCGAATGATATATCATAAGCTATAATGGTCATTTGGAACATTAATCGTGACCTTTGACCCTGTTCGAAACTTCCGATTTGAATTTGCGATGCATATTCATCGTCAGTAGAGTAATACCTTTCGGATGATGTATCAAAATCTATATGTGACGCTTATCAATTTGTTGCGCTTATCATTTGACCCTGTTCCCGTGACCCCAGATAACCCATCCACAAACTCATCCTTTGCTTTGACCTTATCTATCGATTGGTGAAAACAGAATTTGAAAAAGTCAAACGTTTTGAAAGTTATCGTGTTGACAGACAGACGACAGACGGACGACAGACGATGACTCACAAAGTCTTCTTAATATGTACCTAAAGGTACATAATAAAAACGGTAATCGAAAGTAGAGTATATGATAATTTATGAGCTGATGCTGATTGTGAACAAGTTTTTGATGACTTATAAAAGCTTATCAAATCGCTGCGCTTTACCCACCCCGACACCCCTGTCACGCTTTTCCTCAACCCACTATACCACCGTTATGTTTGAAATGGAGGACACCATGAATGAAGTCAAAATATTATGGTTGAGGACGCTGTCTGGCTTTGTGTATGTCAATTGCTAACATTTAGTACAGAAGAACAAATATCTCTTTTTCCATACAGTACGGATGTACTTTACCTTTTCCTTGGCATGCCAAGCATTAAATTTTTTTAATAAAACAACAATACCTACGATCGATAAGTTTCCAATTATTGTCAGATATTATGTAGCAATATGTAGCGAAATGAATATTTTGCTATTAAAATACACATGTTTCAAAAAGTAAACATTTTTATAGTTAAGTAAATGTGAACTGTGTTTATTTCTTTTCTTCTTGTGTTTGAATAGTATAAAATGAATGAAAAGTTGCTCGTAATGAATCCTCCAGACAACAATAATATTTCTCATGTACCGATTCTGCCTCCCTTCGTTGTTATTAAATCTCGAAAGCTTTCTTTCAAACTCCTATGCGTCATTGCCTGCATTCCATTCGTTTTCAGGCACGTAATTCCGAGTAAGAGGAAACAGATTGCTAAAACGTGGAAATGAATCAAAGTTGGCCACAGTAACCTGTACCTGGTTTGTTTTCAAGGCATATCCAAGGCCATTGAGAGCTTGCAAATTTGAAAAAACCTTGAGACCCGGAATGTCAATGTCAGCACAAATCCCCACCTCACCCCATTGACCTAAAAATTTGTATGCATAGATTCCATGTAATAATGAGACTAGATGTACAGATATTAATTGAGCGTTCAAAATTTTGTTGTCTTACTCCAGTTCACTGTTGTACCAGTAAGACCCATGGAATGTCTAAAGTGAGCCAACGCATCTGAGAAGCGGTTTCCTGCCGCGTAGTTGCTGTTGAATGGTACCCCAAACAAGGCTGAAATCGATGAAAAAACAACAAAGTGTTCTAGGTGGAGGTTTTTGGTAACCTCATGTAAATTATGCGGGCCGTAAATTTTGGAATCAAAAATCGGACCCCAATTGTTCCAGTTTTGGTGGGGTAGCAGCCCACTTTCTAGAACAAGTGAGGTATGCATAACGCCTTTTAATGGAGGAAATTTCATTTCCCCAATTTGAGTTTGAATTAGTTCTCTGCATTGCTCCAAGTTCCCCACGTTTAGTTGAACAGCAACAACGTTTTTTTCATCCAAATTTAGTCCCATTATTTCTTTTTCCATTTGTGGGTTGGGTGGGCTCCTACCGGCGAGTACGATATATTTTGCACCTTCTTTTAACATCCATTTACACACTGTAAAGCCAAGACCTCCCAACCCTCCTGTAATTAGGTATGTTCCACATTCATTGAACAAAGGAGTGTGCATTTTCACATTTCCAGTTTCAAGTTTCCATTCAGGCATCACACAAACTATGTTACCAACATGTTCTCCGATTTTCAAACATTTCAAAGCTTCTTCTAAATTGATTGCATCATATCTGGTGTAAGGGCTTGGTTTCACAACGTTTCGATTGATGAGCTCTCTCAAACAATCAAATAGTTGCTTCTCTGCAAAAACATTATCCAAGTCAATAACAAAGTATTTAACATCTGGCCTTAGCTGTTGAACTTGTTCTGACTTCCCAAAATTGTTCATGCTAATTTCCAGAAAACTTGCTCCTTTTCCGCAGCATTTGAGTGTAGCAATTTTGAAGTCGTTGCCACTTAATAAATTCAATACAACATTAACTCCACCGCCATTTGTCAGATCAACAATCTTAGTTGCAAGGTCCGCATCATCTGAACTGAAAACGTGTTGGATTCCTTGCAATCTCAAGTAGTTTAGCTGGCGGATACTACACGCAGTTGCGACAATTGTGCATCCAGCGTACTTGCAAATTTCCATTGCACTCATTCCAACGCCTCCTGACGCATTGTGAATAAGAACCACATCGTCGCTTTTAATTTTAGCAGTTTTTATGAGGCTGATAGTAGTTAGGTAGTCTCCACACATTGTAGCTCCCTCACTGAATGACACTTGTGGGGAAAGTAGAAATAAAAAATCTTGCTCTATAATTACATGGCTGGACATGGTCTTCATATCATTGTAGCAGCCAAACACACGATCCCCTACTTTCCATTTTGTGACAGATTGCCCCACCCGATTAATCACTCCAGAAAAATTGGAAACGTAAGCATTAACGTTTTTTGTTGAACTGTAGGAATTAAGGGAAAATGCCTTGGTTTTTATCTCCACCTCACTTTCCCGTGGAGAATAAATGTTGTCTGGTTTGACCTCCATGCCCGAAAATGAGTTAGATTCCGGAAATGTCAGCTTGAATCTATCCGTTCCATGTGGCAACTTGAGGATACTGTTTGATGGTAATTGTCGTTGAAATTTGGGAAAGAGTCGAGATCCCTTTCGATAGGCTACCATTATTTCTTTGTCATCATTCCATAGTTCGTAATATACTTCCTCCAACTGGTTCTTGCTCAAAATGCCACTTTCCAAATCCACAATTTTTACATTTAGATCCATATTCTCAGTCTTAAGGGCCTTCGTAAACCCCCAAATTGTACTGGCTGGAAAGCTGGACAAGTCCACTTCATTAAATGGAATGATCCCCTGAGTCACAGTAAATAGGCGCGGTGAGCAATGGAATCCCGAATTAATCAAAGATTTCGTTAGATAAAAATATGGCCGGAGGATTTCCTCTTGTTTCACGTTGCCCCTTTGGTTTAGAGCCCATCCATAAAAAATACCTTCCAGATATATTTGCTTGGAAAACAAGCACTTGTAAAGCTCACAGAAATCCTCCTCCTTGTTCTTCCGAATCTTGACCAAACCTTTCTCGATCACTTCCTCAAATTGGGTTCCTTCTTTGACAATTATAATACGCTTTGAAGTAACTGTTAGCTTTTCCATCAGAAACGCTGAAAGCTGGAAAGATTCTTCTTCGCCAAACCAAAGCCAAAATTTATTGGGTTTTTCTTTTTCTACACTCAGACCTCCACAATGTGATTGGGGCAACCAGACTTCCTTCCAGATAGGTGGCATTAGGTTGTATTGGTAGTCCACAAGCGTGTCAACTGTTTTTACAGTAGTGCAAATGAACTCCACTGATGACATCACAGCTAATACCTTCCCAGACAAATCTACTAACTGCGCAGAACCACCGAATTTCTTGTCATCATTATAGTTTATGCAGGCACTTATATAAACCTCAGTTGATTTCACATTTGGTTCCTGTAACCAAATAAATGTTCCAATATTCTTGGGAACGACCAAACGTTTCTTTTTGTTTGATGCAAGATAGATCATCATCATGGCCTGGATCATGGCATTAAGTAAAAGTGGCTGAAAAACATACCGGAACGGATTTGTCTGCTCCTTCGGTGGAGTTTGGAGTTTTAGCAAGAGCCTCCTCTCTGCTTCGTTCACCAAACATCACTAAACACTTGGAAATATGGGCCGATCGTGAAACCAACTAAAGCCATTGTGTCATAGATTTCGGTCAAAAAGTCTTTGCTCGTTGAACTTTTCATAGTTTCTTTGAATAATATTGCATCAAAAACCGGATTGATCTCATTGATTGGCAGAATAGTCGTGAATGTTCCACTAGCTAAAGAAAGCCAGGAGGTTGATTTTGACCTCTGCATTGATCGTGACTGGAAAATCTCCACGTGCACATTGCTCCAATCCACTACATTCTTGTTAACACTTAAATCAACAACGGTTTGCAGTAAGTGATTTTAGATTCGACTGGTGAAAATGGTGCGCTGATTTCAAGATTCTGGATTTTCAATGCCGCTGGTAGAAATTCTTTACTAATTCCGGCCACTTCCAACGCAGCAACAAGACACATCTCTAAGTACAAAGCTTCAGGGAATATTGCATGGTTTCCAATCTGATAGTCACGTATGTAACTTAAGTCTTCCAATTTCAAAATGGATTGAAAAAGCTTTGTGGAGACAGGGCTGGGAATTGAGTTACCTACCAAGGAGTGCATTGTGCACTGTTGAATATTTTATAGTAATTAAAATCAAGTGGCACAGTATATATAAGTGATTGGTTTTACTAATATAATATTTGTAGGTAACCAATTACGTTGTTACTTGCCCTTAGTTTTGAGCTTGAAATGAAAACAGATGCTCATCACTCAGAAAAAATGCGTACACCTGCCAACAACTCTACTATGTTGCGCAGTTGTCCTTATAAAGTAATTGCATTCAACTGCGAAATAGTAGAGTTGTTGGCCGGTGTACGCATTGTTTTATGAGTGATGAGCATATGTTTTCATTTCAAGGCTCAAAACTAAGGCAAGTAACAACGTAATTGGTTACCTAGCAAATATTATATTAAGTAAAAACAATCACTTATATACTGTGGGCCACTTGATTTTAATTCCATAAAATATTCAACAGTCGGCACAATGCACTCCATGGTAGGTAACCATCAATTTCCCACCCTGTCTCCAAAAGCTTTTTCAATCCATTGTTGAAATTGGAAGACTAAGCTTACATACGTACTATACAGATTGGAACCAGGCCAATATTCCTGAAGCTGTTGTACTTAGAGATGTTGTCTTGTTGCTGCGTTGGAAGTGCCGGAATTAGTAAAGAATTTCTACCAGCGGCATTGAAAATCCAGAATCTTGAAATCAGCGCACCATTTTCACCAGTCGAATCTAAAACTTATCAACTGCAAACCGTTGTTGATTTAAGTGTTAACAAGAATGTAGTGGATTGGAGCAATGTGCACGTGGAGATTTTCCAGTCACGATCAATGCAGAGGTCAAAATCAACCTCCTGGCTTTCTTTAGCTAGTGGAACATTCACGACTATTCTGCCAATCAATGAGATCAATCCGGTTTTTGATGCAATATTATTCAAAGAAACTATGAAAAGTTCAACGAGCAAAGACTTTTTGACCGAAATCTATGACACAATGGCTTTAGTTGGTTTCACGATCGGCCCATATTTCCAAGTGTTTAGTGATGTTTGGTGGAACGAAGCAGAGAGGAGGCTCTTGCTAAAACTCCAAACTCCACGAAGAGCAGACAAATCCGTTCCGGTATGTTTTTCAGCCACTTTTACTTAATGCCATGATCCAGGCCATGATGATGATCTATCTTGCATCAAACAAAAAGAAACGTTTGGTCGTTCCCAAGAATATTGGAACATTTATTTGGTTACAGGAACCAAATGTGAAATCAACTGAGGTTTATATAAGTGCCTGCATAAACTATAATGATGACAAGAAATTCGGTGGTTCTGCGCAGTTTAGTAGATTTGTCTGGGAAGGTATTAGCTGTGATTCATCAGTGGAGTTCATTTGCACTACTGAAAAACAGTTGACACGCTTGTGGACTACCAATACAACCTAATGCCACCCTATCTGGAAGGAAGTCTGGTTGCCCCAATCACATTGTGGAGGTCTGAGTGTAGAAAAAGAAAAACCCAAATAAATTTTGGCTTTGGTTTGGCGCGAAGAAGAATCTTTCCAGCTTTCAGCGTTTCTGATGGAAAAGCTAACAGTTACTTCAAAGCGTATGTATAATTGTCAAACGAAGAACCCAATTTGAGGAAGTGATCGAGAAAGGTTTGGTCAAGATTCGGAAGAAACAAGGAGGACATTTCTGTGAGCTTTACAAGTGCTTGTTTTCCAAGCAAATATATCTGGAAGGTATTTTTTATGGATGCCGCTCTAAACCAAAGCTGGGCAACGTGAAACAAGAGGAAATCCTCCGGCCATATTTTTATCTAACGAAATCTTTGATTAATTCGGATTCCATTTTGCTCACCGCGCCTATTTACTGTGACTCAGGGGATCATTCCATTTAATGAAGTGACTTGCTCCAGCTTTCCAGCCAGTACAATTTGCGTTACGAGGCCCTTAGACTGAGAATATGATCTAAAATTAAAAAATTGTGATTTGGAAAAGTAGGCATGGAGGCAATAACCAGTAGGAGGAGTAATAATTACGAACTATGGGAATGATGACAAAGAATAATGAGCACTGATCGAAGAGGAGTCTGACTCTTCCCAAAATTTCAACGCAATTACCATTCAAACAGTATCCTCAGAGTTGCCACATGTAACGGATAGATTCAAAGCTACATTTCCGGAATCTAACCTCAGTTCGGGCATGAGGTCAAACAAGACAACATTTATTCTCCACGGGAAAGTGAGGGGGAAGATAAAAACCGAAGGATATTCCTAATTTCCTACAAGATTCAACAAAAAACGTTAATGCTTACGTTTCCAATTTTCTGACGCTGATTTAATCGGGTGGGACAATTCTGATCACAAAATGGGAAAGTAGGGCATCGTGTGTTTGGCCTGCGTACAATATATGAGGCACCATGTCCAGCCATGTAATTATAGAAGCAAGGGACATTTTTTTATTTCTACTATTCCCCACAAAGTGTCAGTCAGTAGAGGACGCTACATATGTTGGGACTACCTAACGGCTACTATCAGCCTATCATAATAAAACTGCTAAAATAAGCACGATCGTGGTTCTTATTCACAATGCCGTCAAGGAGGCTTTGAATGAGGCAATGGAAAATTTGCAAGGAACGCTGGATGGCACAATTGCGTCGCAAACTGCGTGTAGTATCCGCCAGCTAAACTACTGAGATTGCAAGGAATCCAAGCACGTTTCAATTCAGAATTGATGCGGACCTTGCAAACTAAAGATTGGTGATATCTGACAAAATGGCCGGTGGAGTTAATGTTGTATTGATTTATTAAGTGGCAGACGACTTCAAAATTGCCTACTACTCAAATGCTGCGCGAAAAGTGAGCAGTTTCTGGAAATTAGCATGACAATTTTGCGGCAAGTCAGAACAAGTGTCAACAGCTAAGGCCAGATGTTAAATACTTTCTTATTTGACTTGGATCAAGTTTTTGCAGAAAGCAACGATTTGATTGTTTGAGAAGCTCATCAATCGAAACGCTTGTGATAACCAAGCCCTTACACCAGAATAATGATGCAATCAATTTAGAAGAAGCTTTGAAAGTTTGGAAAATCCGAGACATGCTCGGTACATAGTTTGTGTGATGCCTGAATGGAAACTTGAAACTGGAAATGTGAATAATGCACACTCCTTTGTTCAATGAATGTGGAAACCATAGCCTACATTACAGGAGGATTGACGGTCGTGGCTTTACAGGTGTTAATGCGATTTAAAAGAAGGTGCCAAAATATATCGTACTCGCCGGTAGGAGCCACCCAACCACACAATGGAAAAAGAAATAATGGACTAAATTTGGATGAAAAAACGTTTTGCTGTTCAACTAACGTGGGGAATTGGAAGCAATGCAGCAGAAACTAATTCAAACTCAAATTGGGGAAAATGAAATTTCCTCCATTAAAAGGCGTTATGCATACCTCACTTGTTTCTAGAAAGTGGGCTCCTACCCCACCAAAACGCGAACAATTGGGGGTCGATTTTTGATTCCAAAATTTACGGCCCGCCCCATAATTTACATGAGGTTACCAAAACTCCACCTAGAACACTTTGTTGTTTTTCATCGATTCAGCCTTGTTCTGGGTACCATTCAACAGAACTACGCGGCAGGAAACCCGACTTCTCAGATGCGTGTGGCTCACTTTAGACATTCCATGCGGTCTACTCGTACAACAGTGAACTGGAGTAAGACAACAAAATTTTGAAACGCTCAATTAATATCTGCTACATCTAGCTCTCATACTTACATGGAATCTATGCATACAAATTTTTAATCAACTCGTGACGGTGCGGAATGTGCTGACATTTGACATTCCGGGTCTCAAGTTTTTTCAAATCTGCCAAGCTCTCAATGCCTTGGATATGCCTTGAACAACAAACAACTTACAGGTTTACTGTGGCCAACTTTGATTCATTTCCACGTTTTAGCAATCTGTTTCCTCTTACTCGGAATTACGTGCCTGAAAACGAATGGAATGCAGGCAATGACGCATAGGAGTTTGAAAGAAAGCTTTCGAGATTTAATAACAACGAAGGGAGGCAGAATCGGTACATGAGAAATATTATTGTTGTCTGGAGGATTCATTACGAGCAACTTTTCATTCATTTTTATACTATTTCAAACACAAGAAGAAAAATAAACACAGTTCACATTTACTTAACTATAAAAATGTTTACTTTTGAAACATGTGTATTTTAATAGCAAAATATTCATTTCGCTACATATTGCTACATAATATCTGACAATAATTGGAAACTTATCGATCGTAGGTATTGTTGTTTTATTAAAAAAATTTAATGCTTGGCATGCCAAGGAAAAGGTAAAGTACATCCGTACTGTATGAAAAAGAGATATTTGTTCTTCTGTACTAAATGTTAGCAATTGACATACACAAAGCCAGACAGCGTCCTCAACCATAATATTGACTTCATTCATGGTGTCCTCCATTTCAAAATAACGCTGGATATAGGAGTTGCAGGACAAAGCGTCGACAGGGATGTCGGGTGGTTAAGCGCACGATTTTGATAAGCTCTTAATAAGTCATCAAAAACTTGTTCACATCAGCACTCGCTTCATAAGATTCATCATCTATACTACTACCCTTTTCGATTACCGTTTTTGTATTTATGTACCTCTTAGGTACATATTAAGAAAGACTTCTGTGAGTCATTCGTTGTCGTCCGTCTGTTCGCTGTCTCGTCCAACACATCGATCAACTTCAAACGTCTTGACCTTTTCAAATCTGTGTTCACCAATCGATCGATAACGTCAAAGCATAAGATGAGTTTGTGGATGGCTTCATCTGGGTCCACAGGACAGGGATCAAATGATAAGCGCAACACCATTGATACAGCGTCAACATATAGATTTTGATACATCATTCAAGCGTCATTACTCTATGACGATGAAGATGCATCGCCACATTCAAATCGAAATTTCGAACAGGGTCAAAGGTCACGATTAATGCTTCCAAAGACATCTATAGCTTCTGTATATTCATTCGAAAGGTATTGTATGTGCTGATGATGAAGATGCCATTGCAAATTTGAATCGGACTTCAACAGAGGTCAAAGTCATGCCACTCTTCCAAGACTACTTAGGTAATATCATGTCAAAGCTATTCCATTGAGGACTTCATTATGATACGT
>LJIJ01001263.1:0-50857 GCA_001718145.1 Orchesella cincta
TGTATTTCTGGATCCTCAGCATAGACTTCTTCACGAGCTCGTTTGGGAAGGACTTGAGGACGCTGCCGTTGCTCCAGAATCATTGGTGGCACAACTGGAAGTGTTTTTATTGGCGCCTGGACAGCGGACTACAAGGACATTTTGACCAGCACTGGAAACGACGAGTTTTACCGGATGTACATGGGAACTCAATTGGGGCTGCAGCTGCGAGAATCTCCCACCTTTTGGGGATGACTGGGCCCAGCATTGCGACGGAATCTGGATGTTCTTCTGCGATGGTTGCTGTACATCTCGCTTGCAAAAGTTTGCAGCGAGGGGAAACGAATTTTGCTTTGGCATGCGGAGTCAACCTCCTTCTCCAGCCTTTTGGGAGCGATCTGATGCCCATGGTCATTTCCCCGGATGGGCACTGCAAAACTTTTGACGCGGATGCAAACGGCTTTGCAAGAGCTGAGGGCTGTGGAGTTCTGGTCCTCAAGAGACTGTCCGATGCGGTTCGAGATGAAGATAAGATTTGGGCTCTGATAAGAGGAACTGGAATGAGTCAAGAAGGAATCAGCAAAAGTATGGGAACACCCACAATCCAATGTGAATCGATGGCAATGACACAAGCTCTCCAAGATGCGAGAGTTCATCCAGCCCTGGTTTCTTATGTGGAGGCACACGGAACGGGAACAATTGTTGGCGACCCCATGGAAGTAGCAGCTATTGCCAAAGCTTACCATTCAAAAGAAAGAAAGGATCCGCTGCTGATTGGCTCAGTGAAAACAAATGTGGGGCATACTGAGTCCTGCTCTGGAATCACGGGCATTATGAAGGTTGTACTCGCCATGCAAAAGGAAGTGATCCCGCTCACCGAATTTTAAAACCTCAACCCAGCCATTGATTTGATGCCGTGCCAGCTCAATTCCGCTAGCCCCTGTTGAATGGAAGAGCATGAGAAACCAAGGTTTGCAGGCGTCAGCTCCTTTGGGATAACGGAACAGATGCTCATGCCATTATTGAAGAGCCACCAGCCCTGCCAGGAAATGGGTTGAGCGTGGATCATCAATGGAGCGCCCGCTCCACATAATGAAAATCACTGCAAAACAGAAGAGGCTTTGGATTCCTGCTAGAAAGCTATACAACTTTACTCACCAAAACTGATAAAGACTTGAAGGATTTGGCGTACACGGCAAATATTGGTCGTTCCGATTTCAGCCAGCGAGCAGTCGTCATAGCGGAGTCGAGCGAGAAGGCTGCGCAGAGCATCAAGGGAAATCAGTTGGTTCGAGGTGAAGAGTCGAAAGAAAACGTTGGCAAGATTTGCTTTCTCTTCACCGGCCAAGGCTCACAATACCCCGGGATGGGAAAGCAGCTCTATCAAACGAGCCCAGTCTTCCGAATGCATTTTGAGTATTGCGAAAAAATTCTAAAAAATAACTACAACATTGACATCACTCAAGTATTGTGGTCTGAAGCTAAATCAGCGGAAGTGAGCAGAACGATTTACAGCCAGACCTCAATTTTCTGTGTGGAATACGCGCTCCTCAAATTATGGGAAAGTTGGGGAGTGAAGCCAGATTACGCGCTTGGGCACAGCCTTGGAGAGTTTGCTGCTGCGGTCTGTGCAGGAATCTTGAGTGTGGAGGATGCTATCAAGTTGGTTGCGGAAAGAAGTCGACTGATTGATCAACTTCCTCGTGGGAAAATGTTGGTGATCAAAGGGGACATGCAAAAAGTTGAAAAACTGATGCAAAAGTTTGCTGCCGGTGACTCAAACAAGATGCTTGACTACGCTGCTATAAATTCAGCTGAACAAACTGTCATTGCTGGTGATTCAGAGCTGGTCCTTGAGTTCTCTGAAGTTTGCAAGAGTTCCAGCCTAAAATGCATTGTCCTTGAAGCCACTCACGCATTCCATTCAAAACACATGGATCCAATGCTGGAGGAGTATAGAAAAGTGGCAAAGACTATCAAAAAGCGGGGAGGAAACGACTGCAACTACATTTCTGGAATGAGAGGAGCAACAACTGAAGCAGAGGACGTAGATGCTGAGTATTGGGTTGAGCACACGAGAGAGAAAGTACTTTTTATGGATGCCAGCAAGAAAGCAGTAGAATTGGGATGCAAAACCTTCATAGAAATCGGACCTCAGCCTGTTCTCGCCGCGTTGACAATGATGAACAACGACCAGGCACTCACCTGCTTACCTTCTCTGAAGCGAACTGAGGCGAATGGGAAACGCTTCTCAACACGCTCTGGAAACTGTATGTGAAAGGCGTTGAAATAGATTGGAAGGGTTTTGAGGAATTCTACAAGAGGGAAAAGGTGTCGCTTCCTCATTACCCTTTTAGGGGGAAAGCATTTTGGCCTGATGTGCTGTCCTCAACGGGAGTCTCACTTCACCCCCTTCTCGGCAGCATCCTCCCTAACCCATCGTCTCTCAAGCTTTTCCAGTCCAGTTTGAGCGGCTTGGAGTATGTGAAGGACCACGCTATCGGAGAAAACGTAATCTTCCCAGGTGCAGGCTTCCTAGAAATGTGTCTAGCCGCTGGATTGGCAACGATTGAAAGCTGCACTGAATCTTTAGCAGTCCCAACTCGCCCCATGAAAATTGAGAACCTCTCCATCGAAGCTCCTCTTTGCCTCCTAGAATCCACTTCAACCCAACTCCAAACGGTGGTGAAGCACAACACAGAATCAGGAGAAGACTGGAACGACATCAACATCAAAATCTATCGGAAAGCCAGCTCAGAATCTGACAAGTGGCAACTTCATGCCAATGCCACATTCTCCGCTCCCAGTGTCGAGGACAAGGCTGAGTTTACTCTGGCTGCTCCGGGAGGAGTTGCTCTCTATCCTAGAAACTCCTTGTGAAGATCCCGAGCTCCTCAAACAAGTTTATGACAAGTTGGCCTCTGTGGGTCTCAAGTTTGGTCCCAACTTTCGAAGCATTTCCCAAGTCTGGAGGGATGGGAATAGCGGTTCCACCTCTCTCCTGGCAAAGGTGCAGCTACCGCCCGACTCTGGATCTCAGAGCAAGTACATCCTTCACCCAGTAATTCTCGACGCTATGATCCAAGCTATCATGATGCTGCGTCCGCTCTCCACCATGAAAAAGACGTTGTATGTTCCCATCAAAATCGGCAAGTTTGTGTGGCTCTCCAGCTCCAACGCCTCGGAGCTCTACATCCGAGCCGAAGAGCGGGGTCTTCCGCCTCCGCCTTGTTGTTGGATTCCACTGGAGCGGTCCTTGCAGGGATGTCCTCAGTCGAGCTTATTGACACCACGGTGAAAACCATCGAGTCTGTTTTGGAGCAACAAAGCTGCGTGCTTCCCCAGTGCTGGGAGGAAGTCTGGCGGAAACTGCCCTCCCAACCCGACTTCATTTTTGATGAGCAGCTCTCCCAATCCAAAATCTACACCGAAGAGTTTCACACGGATTTTGAGCAACGCTACAACTCCCTTCCAAGAGCGCAAGGACATATTTCGGAACGTGGAGCTGCTCGGTTACCTCCACTACATTCGGAGCCTCCAGGAGCTGGGTTGGAAGCCGGAAGTGGGTCAAATTTTTAGAGAGTCCACCCTCTTCGCTGAGCTTAAAATTCAGCCCCAATTTCGCAAGTATTTCAGCTTCATCTGTGACATTTTGGAGGAGGAGGCATCCTCCAAAAAACTTCAGAACAAGATTGGAAAATCATCAAGAGTCCTCCCTCCATCGAGGAAGCATCAGCCCACCTCGCCTCTTCCACCTTTTCTAGCACCCTGTGCGCCCAATGGCAACCCACGAGGCTCTACCAAGAGGTGGGTGAACACCTCACCAAAGTTTTGAAAGGGGAGATGAATCCTCTCTCCATTCTTTTTCCGGAAGGGCCCAAAACCTACCCAGACCTGAGCGACTTTTACCACCATTACGGAGAGACCTTCCTCGTCAAAGAGTTTGCTCCCATTACTCAACTCGCAATGGACTACTTTCTGACCCAAAGCAAGCCCAGACGTCACAGGATACTCGAGTGTGGAGCAGGAACTGGTACACATAATTCACTTTGGTGCGTCCATAAATGACGTCACTAAAAATCCATAATTTTCCCCCCTCGTCCCATTTAAAAGTGACGTCATTTCTGAACGCACCTTTTTTCCTTATTTAAATTAACCCATTAAACTGAACTTTATTTACAAATTGCTAGGTTCCTACAGTCATTTCCTTGACTATTTTGACAAGGCGGAGAACTCCCGGTTTGAGTACTACTACACGGACATCTCCGCCGCCTTCTTTCCCGCGGCTGAGCAGCGCTTTGAAAAGCACCGCAAGAACATGATCTTTAAAAAGCTGAACCTTGAAGAGGACCCGATCGCCCAGGGCTTTAGTCCTGGCTATTTTGACCTCGTGTTTGCTGCCGAGGTGCTCCATGCCACGAGGATATTACAGAAAGCCTGAACAACATCCGCCTTCTCATGAAACCATATGCAAAGTTGGCGATCCAAGAGGCAACCCGTGTGAGCAGGCTGATCGCCTTCATTTTTGGGTCGATGGAAGGCTTCGGAGTTGACAAGATTTTCTCAGTTTTTGATGACCACAGCTCCTTTATTATTGCTCAGAAAACGGTCGCCCCCACTCCTTTCGAAGGGTGAAAAGATGGCTAGTTTTTCACCAGCCGGAGGAGCCCACGGCTGCTTATCTTATGAGAAATATTGAGGAGACCGGAGGTCGACCAGTGATAAGGGTGAAGGGTGGGGAAGGATTTAAACAGGAAGGAAGCTCGTTCACCTGAGGAAGACGAAATTGACGACTTCTCAAAGCTTTTTGCTACACTGAAAGAAAAGGGCGTAGAAATTGAGGGATTTTGTATTGCTGGGCTCTAGGAACCACTGGAAAAGCCCGGAGGAGCAGCTCCACCCATATTTCAACCTTAAAGACGCTCCTTAACCTCAATCTCAAGGTGAATCCGCGTTTGGTTGTTTTAACAGTGGAGTAGTCCCTTTGAGGACAACGAGCTCTCCTCCTTCCAAACCAGTACAATTTGGGGCTACAGCAGGTCAATGAAAAATGAAGCTTTCCACCTCAACAGTCGCTGCATTGACATCGCGGATGGGGAGCTCGGAACGGAGTCCGACTCCGCCAGCTGTTTCCAAGAGCTCTGGAAGACGGACAAGAACCAACGCTTTCCACGGGGATTTCCGCTACGTCCCCAAGTTTCAGCCCAAACCCGTGCTGAACGCGCTCATTCCGCCAGGCTCCGACCGGTTCCAGCTGGTGCTTCCAACCACAAAGCCATCTCAGATCTCCAGTTTGGACCACTAGAGCTTGGAACTTTGAAGGAGGATGAGGTCGAGGTTCAGATCAAGGCTTCCGCACTCAATTTCAGGGATGTGCTCAGTGTCATCAAACCAACGGAGCAGTTTAAGGATATTAATGCGGTAGGATTTGACTATGCTGGTGTAGTTAAAAGAGTTGGGGACAAGGTCACGAAATGGAGAGTCGGTGACAGGGTCACAGGCTGCAATATAGAAAATAGCGCGCTTCCAAGTCACGTGAAACTCAATGAAAACCTTTTAATTCCCGTGCCAAAAAAAATTACCCTTTGCGAAGCAGCTACGATTCCTGCCGTTTACATTACCTCCGTAGTTTGTTTGTGAGACGGCCAAAATTAGCAAAGAAGATGTCGTCTCATTCACACAGCGACGGGGGAGTGGGGCTGAGTGCGATTGAGATTTGCAAGCATGTTGGAGCCACCATCATTGCTACTGCGGGGAGCAAACGAAAACAAAGCTATTTGAGATCAATTGGCGTCCAACACGTGTTCCACTCGAGGAATACAAAATACGGCGATCAGATTCTCCAGCTGACTTCTGGAAGAGGGGTGGATGTTGTCCTCAACTCGCTGACAAGTGAAGGATTCAAAGAAGCAACACTCAAGGCTTGTGCGAAGGGAGCGATTGTTTGAAATGAGCAAGCTGAACATTTGGAGTAAGGAACAAGTGGAAAAACTTCGTCCTGATGTGGATTATACGGTTATTGACGTTTCCAGTGCGGATGCCCAAGAGTGGAGTCGGTTCATGGCTGTTTTAAGGGAGCTCATGGAGAAAGGAGTCGTGAAACCCATTCCGTATGTGAGGTTTGATGGGCTGAATATTCGCGAAGCGTTGCAATACATGCAGAGGGCAAAACACATTGGGAAAATTGTTTGTGTGATGCCCGAGCTCCGACATGAAAACGGGAAGATGGTCCCCTTCACCCCAATGTTTAATGAGCAAAGCAGCTACCTAATTACCGGAGGACTTGGAGGGATCGGTTTTGAAGTCTGTAAATGGATGCTAGAAAGCGGAGGAAAGCATGTCATTCTTGCCAGCAGAAGTCCACCAAGCTCCTCCATGCAAAAGAGAATAGAAGAGCTGAACTCCAGAGGAGGGAATGTCATCCCGGTTCAAGTGGACGTTGCTGATTTTGAGCAGCTGCAGCATCTGCTCCAAAAGCAGCTGACGGCGTGGAAGCTGCCGCCACTGAAAGGCGTGATGCACGCCGCTGGCACGTTGTCAGATGGGCTGATTATAAACCAAGAGTGGTCCAAGCTGTGCTCTACCTTCCCACAAAATAAGAGGAAGCTCAACCTCCACGAGTTGACCAAATCTGAATCTAGATCACTTTGTCCTGTTTTCATCACTGCTACGCCCACACTTTACACCAGGACAAGTAATCACAGCGCAGGAACACTTTTGAGGATGCCTGGCTCACTACCGACACTCAATTGGCTTCCAGCCATGACCGTCAACTGGGGCCAGTGGGGAGAGGTTGGAATTGCAAAAGAACTGGATATAGCCGGGCTCAAATCAATTTCAACCCTTCAAGGGCTATCAGCCCTCGAGTACGTGATGAAAACTCAACGAACTCAACCACAGTGTCAACGTGAGTCGTTTGTGATACTGAGCAAATTTGTGCCCAGGTTGCCACCTACTGGATGAGCGGGTTTGGAAGCATCCGTGGGCTCTAGTGGCTCCAATTATTAAATCGGTGACTTTTGGCAACAGTACGACTCCTTCCAGTCTCGAGGAGAAAACAGGGCTGCTCAGCTCCAGCTTGCAAACTATTATCAGAAACGTGCTCAAGCTCGACTCGAGGAGGAGGTGGAGGGACACGAACCTCCAGGAGATGGGGTAGACTCCCTCATGTTTGTGGAGATTAAGAACAGCCTTCAAACATTGTTAGGGGCGGTTGGTGGTGAATGCGGGGCGATTAAAGACTGCAATACAGTCAACCTCCTTGCCAACCCTCGTTAATCTCATTGAGGGAATGTTGAGGAGGAGCTGGAAGAGCCCGCCGACACATGAGCAAGTGAATCAGCTCATCCTCGAGGATTCCCAGCTTCCCGAGGAGATCACCCCAAAACCCGGACAGGAGGCTAAAAATATTAGGGAAGTTTCCAGAGTTCTGCTCACCGGAGTTACAGGACTCTTTGGTCCGTATATTTTAAAGGAGTTGGTCAACCTCCCCCAAATTTGTGAGGTTGTTTGTTTGATTCGTTCCCGTAAAAACGAGGCTGTGGAGGAGCGTCTCAAAAAGGCTTGGAGGCTAAAGCCATCTCTCTAGATCATCTGAGTAAGATCCGTTGTGTGGGTGGAAATATAGCAGAGCCTCATCTCGGTTGGAGCCAAGCATTTGGGAGGAGTTGAGTCAAAACATGGATGCTATATTCAACTGCGCTGCGAGCGTGCACCACACCGAGCACTACAGAAAACTAACTTCTGGTACAGATATGCGTGCCGTTAACGTTGGGGGAATACGAAATGTTTTGGAATTCGCAACTAAAAACCAGCTAAAACACGTTTTCCACGCGTCTTCCATCGTTGCTTTGGCTACAGTGGAGGATGACGGCCGGATTTCGGAGCGGTGGCAGGAAACTGGAGAATATGATAACGTCACGACGTTTGGCTACCCCGTCTCAAAATTTGTGGGGGATATGCTGATGAAGGAAGGAGCGGCAAGAGGAATCCCACTAAACTCTTTAGATTTCCTCTCATCGTCGGGGAAAGAGAGACGGGAGATGCTCCCTGGAAAATAACCACGCACTCTTGAGATTTATGTTTATTATGAAAAATGGTGTGATTTCCTCCTCCCCACATCCTTGGCCGACACTTCCGGTGGATGATTGTGCGAGGGTCAGCGTCCGCATCTTTTTCGATGAGAGAGCGAGCTCCACCCAAGTCTTTAATTTGACGGTCGCTCAGCCCGACACGGACCAAGAGTTTGTAAGGGTAGCGGCAAGATTTGGACATGAGGTGGAAATTGTCGAGTATTCCGAGTTTATCAAGAAAATTCAGGAGGCGGGGGAGAAAGAGGGAAATGCGCTGGGGCTGTTTAAAGACTTTTATAAAAATGAGAGCAACATGATGAATTTATTCTCCAGTGCGGCCATCCTCAGACGCTGGCTGGAGGGTGGAGAGGAAGCAGCAGAGTTGTGGAGGTGTAAAAACGTGGTGGAACTTATTCCTGATTATTTTGAGATGCAGGAAGGAGCGATGGACTATTTTTATAGGGACCTTAACTTCTGCAAGAGTCAGGGATGGTTTAAAAAATTTGGGTTGTAGCATCATTTTTTGTATAATAATAATATGTGAATCAGCTTGACTTACAGTGTAAGTGTAAAGCGTAACATTGACAATAGCGAAATAAAAGCAACTGGAACAAAGAAAATTGTTAATAATTTATCAACTAATTTCAAATGCGCTATTAATGAGAGTTTAGCAAAATTGACGAGACATGAAATGAGTTTTAAAGTGCTAAGTAAGAGCTACGAAAATTTTTCACTCGTAACATGGTGGCACCCCGGCAAGGAAGCACTGCTTACAGCTTGTGGAGATTTTTTAAAAATATTTGCTTGTTTAAATATAATTTGAACCTTCAAATGCTAAAATAAGATAATTTTAATATTGGAAATGATTTTACCATTGTAATGTGGTGGGTTGATAGATGGGTCACTTGGGGTTTATACCATTTCAGAAAATTCATGATGATGAAAAGGGGTCGATGAATTCGTGTATAATCGTAGTTAGTGCTTGCAGTAAATAGTCTAAACACGTTAGTATAATGGAGATTTAGTATAAGCGGAATTTTTGTATAAGGCATATATGTATAAATCCTATTTTGTCGAAACCATATATTGTATAAAACCCTCAAACTGCATTTACCGAAGACCTGCATATCTTAAACATGAACTATGCAAAATTTCGTTGGTTTAAATTTGCATGAAGTATCAGAAAAGTCCAAGGTTATTTTTGGGAACAAATATAAACGTGAAGATATAAATAAGAAATCCTCGCTAAATTTTGTAAAAAACCCGCGTATGAAAAAATTGCGAAAAATGTCAGAAACATGAATCCTTTTAAAATAGAAACTCGCGTATGAGAAAATTGCGGAAGAAGTTAAGAAATATCAACCTATTTTTACGAATTCAAAATTTAATTGAAACTTTTTAAGAGTTATATATCATAATAAACATATGGCACTAACCCATATTTGGGAGCGCATGATTACTTGCATAAACAGAAATCCGATAATTATTTAAACGAAGTTAAAAAGCAAGCGACTTTGTGTGTGTTTATCTGCTGTACAATGATAGATCTTGGATTATCAAATAATTTGCCCGAATTTTCGAAATTATTCACATTTCTAACAAAGTTGCGAGAATTTCTACATACGCATGTTTGTTATATTTTCTGCGGGGATTTCTATTAGTGTTATCCAATCTAAGATTAATTTTGTTCCCAAAACTAAATGATACAGAAATATTAATGACTGTTTTGTAATATGTTTTATAATTTATGTTGTGACAAAGATTCAATAAAGTATCTGCAATTCATGCTTTATACTATTATTCCGGGTTATACTAAAATGCTTTTATACTAAAATTTTTATACAAAAATTCCGCTTATACTAATTTTCCATTATGCAATCGAGTTTAGACTATTTACTGCAAGCACTAATTACGATTATACACGAATTCAGGCACCCGATGAAAAGATGCAAAGTAACGAGAGACGAGACCAAGCGTGTGTGAGATCAAGCAGTTGCAAGCAGAGAGCTTGCTCATGATTTTATTCAGAGCTCTTATATACAAAATACAACGTTTTTCCAATGTGCTCATGAGTGACATCAACTTTGAACATAATTCCTGAACATAATTCCTGAACATAATTCCTGAACATAATTCCTGAACAATAAACAATTAGTGTCAACCTACTTTATTTTAGAATGCGAGGAACTGCATTCTCATTACATAATTTGCACATGAGTCATAAGACGGAGCATAGATTTGAGAACATTTGGGTGAATGAACACAAAGTACTTGTACGTGTAAGCAACATTGCCTAAATAAACTCTGACGAAGCGACTTTTGAGACGTTTGATGGTTGAGGTTGATGCCACGATGAGCATGTTGATGCCACAGTTTTCTTAAAAACGTTTAAAACGTAACACTATTTTACATTTCTGGCTGGCAAGCGTACATTTTATTCTATTACATGCAAACTTATTACTTTGGTCGATTTACTTAATTTTCCAATTAAACTGCAGTGGAGTTTCATACACTTTAAAAAACATAACCGGTTAAAACCAAAATACTAACTTTGAAATGTGTATTTTTGCAATATAAATAAATCATGTTTTTAGGTGGCAAACGCATCTTCTTGGGAAAGTCTCAATTTAAACTGAATTGGCGAATAAAATAGTGATTCAGATTGGATCCATTTGAGGAGGCTGCTTTTGTTTTCGGTCACTGGTGGAAAAAAGCTGTTATTTCTTACTTATACTTTCACAAGTGGTCATCCCTGCAGAATGTCTTGATCAGTATCAAAATGAAATGAAAAGGGTTGTTAAGACTAGTAACCAAACAAATACCTCTTCGACAATTCAGAAGCAACAGGAAAAGCTGAGTGCAAAAATCATTCAATGCGGTTAGCAACAACGAAAATTTTCTTGAAAAGTAGTGTTTTTGGGTTTAAAATAAAGGAAATGCTTTCTGTGCAGAAGATTGAGAAATCATTCGATTTCAATACTTTTGTGGATGCGTTGACAAAGTTGCTCATTCAAGTACGAAACACGAAACCATTTATTTGTTGCCATTCAAGTGAATTGTTGATAATATCAAATATTGAATACCAACAAATTCTTAAATAATATGCTCGTAATTGTGCCCTAGTTAGAAGGTGCCTTCATATCCAAGGATCAAAATGAATGAGAAAATGAAAACCTGTTCAAAAGCTCCAAAATGAAAATGATAACGGGCTCACAAACTGGTGTATTGATGCTTTGTGGGTCTTCGTTTTTAACCACAGTCCACATACTGCCGGTTCCTTACGCAACTTTCCCAACGCTTGGAAAACTTTTATTTTAAGAATTGAATTAAAGTAAGCGCCCCATTACACTGGATTTAAACTAAAACGTCTTGCTCATTTATTATAAAAACAAATGTCATTGGCAAATAATGTGTAATAAGCAAAAATGTGTTTTTATATACAATGCTGTTTATTTGATAATATCTTAATTTTACATTACACTACATTTGATTCGATATTATCGTAAGAACACTAACGGCTGTCGCCTGATGTTTACGAGTTGCGGCACATCCGAACTAGTCGAGTGATAGCTCCACCGTTTAACATAAATGGACACGTCAAAAATCAAAATTGTCCAATAAAGTTCTTATTTAATTTGATCACATTTAGTTGTAATTTGTAACAATATATAAACAATATGTACGTAATTTCAGAACTCCTCCAGAATCAATTTACGTTACCAACTTGAACTTGAAGGTTATCATTTAAAAGTGATTTTAATATTATTAAACTACTATTTCTACCCACAATAGACTTCAGCTCACCAAAGTCTATAACCGTTAGTGTTCCTAGGTGAATTTTATTACAAATTTACTTACTTATAGATATACTTATATCTTGTTAAAGTTTTAAAGTTTTAAAACCAAAAACATGACAACAAAAATAAGAAAAAATCATAAAACAAGTTGCATTATAGATCGAACTCCCATTGGGTAATGACATGCTAAACGACTTGCTGATATGCGTCGTTTTTTAGACACAAAAAAGCTTCACTTAATTGAGCAAACGTTGGCCGCAAATTGGGAGTGCTATTCCAGCAATCTTTCATGAGGTTGTAACTGTTATAAACATCCAAGATGAAACCCCGTCATGTTTTAAAATAACACTGCAATCATTAAAAAGTTGCTTGATACTTACGATTCTTCAGAAGACAGTATGGGTTTAATGGGATGTAATCCACTTTCTAATTTCAGCAAGAAGTCGTCATCCCAAACCTCGGTCGGGTAGGGAATATCTCCTAATTTATAAATGAAAAACATTAACATTCTAACTACTAAAAAGTAATTTGACACTCTTTAAATCAGGAAGCCAACTACCCAAAGTAAAAATTTCCCACACGGTTATGCCATACGACCAAACATCTGACATGGTTGAAAATTGCATCTTTAGTGTTTCAAAGGCCATCCAACGCCACGGCAACGGATTTTTGTCCTTCTTTACGTAGTTTTCATAATTGTACAATTTCTTGGAGAGTCCAAAATCACCAATTTTTACGGTTCGGTTGTGGTCAAGTAATACATTTCGTGCCGCAAGGTTCGCATGCACTACATTTTTCTTTGAAATAAAGTCCATTCCTTTTGCAATTTCAGTTGCAAACCGAAGCATTTCGTAGTGTCCAATTTTTGTAGCGTTTATAGAACGAATTGCAATTTCTGAAGACGATGAGCTACACTGCTTTTCAGGTTTTTCATCTTTTGAGGTTTGAAGATAATTTAGTAGTGAGCCCTCAGAATAGAATTCAGTGACAATGTAGACAATACCTGTTATGGAAGTTTAAAAAGGTCGATGAAGTCTTTAAAAAAAATTAAACTTGCGAACCAGTCATAATTAGTTTCACATGCAATAATACTTACCTTTTCTTAATTCCTTCGTGCAGGCTCCAAGAATTCTGATAACATTTTCATGATTTCCAATAAAAGCCAAAATCTTTATTTCCCTTAAGGCGCCCAAAACTGCATTCTTCCCCTCACTTAATTTTGGCACTTTGACGGCAACTGTAGTTTCGAACTCATTCATTTTCATTTTGTAAACGCAGCCAAAATTTCCACTTCCGATTTTTACGGCGTCATCTGCAAACCTTCCATGTTATTTTCAAGAACGGTATGATTTGTTTTAGTGTTTGTGTGTCACTTACCAAATATGAAATTATCTTTAGCAATTTCCAGTTCTTCGTTGTATGGAAAGTTAATTGGAAGAAAGTTGTCAAGATCAGTTAAAGCAAGCTCTTCCCTATTTATATTCCCTCCGTTACGAAATTCATTTTCCGCTTCATTTGACAGATACACCTTCCCTTTATTTTTATAATACCATACAGCTGCTATAGATAAAACGATCAATAAGACAAACCCCATAACGAAAACAGCCACAACAAAAATTAGGTTGGTATCGTTTTCATTTGATGTGCCTGTTTTTGATTTGACAGTTGGCCGCCATGTTTCGGAACCAACCAGAGCTATTTAAATAAAATATTATGGGCAATCACTTAAAGACAGAAAAAATAATAAAATTAAAAATAATAATAATTGTTACCAGAATATTTTTCCTCATACACTGATGATAAGGCTAGGTTTGAGTGATTTGATATTTTCCACCATCCGTTTGGCAAATTCCCATCAAAATCAAAAGCGTTTACAATTGTATAGCTTAAATTGTATTTAGAAGCGAAAGTTTGAAAATTTGAAAGTAGAATAAGATATTTATGTATTGTAGTCTCTGTTATAGATATTTGCACCGAAACTCGAATATGAAAATCTAAACGTGGATGAAAATCTTGCAGCAAATTTTTAAGGTACAGATGTTTATCAAACAGTGCTCCAATGGCTACATGATTGAACATATTCGAATCCACAATATCAATGCAAACGATGTAACCAGCTGTAAAGAGTAGATTACCGATTTCACTTAGATCCTTATTATGTAAAACAGAGTAAAGAATTAAGTCTTGACAAACAAATGTGTACATAACAACACCCATATTGTAATTTAAACTCCGACCCAAACTGAGTAACTTGTTATTTCGACGAATTGTTGCATTAAAATCTTGCTCTTTGCTAATGTTTGGCTCCTGGAACGCACCCCATAGAAAAGAGATCCCATTTAGGTAGACTAAGTTGGTTGCAAGTGTCTCTTTGCTAATCCTGCTAATCGTGCTAATCGTCCTTGGCTCTGTGTTAGTACGGGGGACGTAGTACTGTAGTGTTGTCACGAGGGAGGTGACTATAACACTGCAGTACTCCCTGTAGTGTTTCCCTTCACTATAGGAAGATGTACCTGGTACTGGTAAATGGGTTAGATCGCAAAAATCCTAATATAAGTGGATTAAGTCGACCCTCGTGTATCGTGTGAGTAAGCTCATATGACAGTATCGATGCGAGCAGGCTCAGGTTGCTATGAGCAAGCACGTATGATCGGTGTGAGCATGCACATATGATCACGGGGACCCGTAAATACATACATACATACATACAAGTGTCTCTTTTGTGAAATGAAGAAATGTATTGAATGTGTTTAACTTAGCCGAATACTCGGCTTCAGTGGGAGTGAAATTAATAAAGAACTTTTTCTCAGGACCAACCATTCCACCCACAGCCATTATGTTGATGGCTTCAATACTATCTTTGTATGAATCATTATCAAGCTCTATTTCTACCAGGTCAAATCTATGGAGTATAAACTGCAAAAGTTTTTGGTATTCCAAGTGAGATACTGTTTTGTTTTTTCGAATGTATGAAGCCAGAAATACTGAGCCTATGTATTTGTTTTGAAAATACGACTCTGATATAGCTGGCCTCTCCACATTCCACTCGATGCACGGTTCCAAGTCCTGATATTGAAGCTGTTTTGGGGTAATTTCTGGACACTATGTAGGGATTAAATTGATTTACATGTTGCGATGATGGTCGCAGAACCGAAAACCAGGTTTGGTCGGGGCTCTGGTAACTGTAGTCAAAAGCCCGTCCCATAATCAGAGGAATTTCATACAATGCTGCCCAATTAGCAATAGCTTCAATGTACTCGTTTAAACTCAAAGCCTCGGCATTACAGACTACGGATGCATGGTAGTCTGACATCAGTCGCTTGATTCGGAGCTGAAAGTAAACTGTTGCCTGAGGGTGCAATACTAGAATATTTCTTCTGAACTTTTTCATTTCCGTCAATTCCGCAGGTATTTTGATCGAAAAATGCTGAATATTTTTCCATTCCACGGTGAAATCAGAATTTAGCTCAAACTCTGACTGCAAACTGTAAACACTACCATTTATTTGCTGACATGCTGCCACAACAGAAGTTGCCGTAGTGTTTGGCAATAATCGAAACGAGTTTGGTTGGAATCCACATCCTATGTTTACTTGGGAGGACATTCGCTTCACAAACTGGCTGTTGACAATTGTTGCAATATTTCCAGTTTGATTAGTTAGCGAAAACAACATCGTTTTGACTGTTATATTTTCAAGAGAATGTGCACTTATTTTATTACTGGCACTAATCTCAGTTTCTATTGTTGTCCAGTTGTACTTGCATTTTGAAGACTCTTCCGAGTCTTGCAGCCAATTTGTGTAGTCAATAATTATGTCGAGTCGAATTTGTTTATTAAATAAACCCCGTTTGTATGCAGCGTAATAATTTCCAATCCACGTTGACGTAAGGTATCCCCACTCAACTATGAAATATGAAAAATTTAAAATTATTTACATGAACGGTTTAGGATTTTAAAATATAAACTGCGATATTTCCACTTACCATGCGTCAAAACAACTGCTTTAAAATGTCTGGAGAGTTTATCTAATGCTGCGGGTGCGTACCATTGGATATCCTTCCTTTGATTACAAGATACAGCATTAATATATGGAACCACTTGGTTTGAAATTAGTTCTGGTTGCTTAAATTCTATGGTTGGTGTAAGTGGAAAAGGAGTAAAGGCACCCACGCTGCTTCCATAGTATGGCACAGTAGGAGTTACGTAACGTTGCCAGTAAGATTTCAAAAGCCGATGAGCGTCTTTATCCTCAAAACCTTGCATGGAGACGTGGTAGTCAATGAACGAATGTACAAAATTAGGTTGAACGAACCGACTTAAAAACCAAGTATTCTATTCGTTTGTTGAAAAGACTGAATGATTCCATAACTCCGGAAGTATTTTGTAAATTCAGAGAAGTGAGAAAAAAAGTGGAGTTTCGGACAACTGGGTTTACATTTCAGATAAATTACTGGTGTGTTTAAGATGCAATCCAGTCCCCATCCGGTGTACTAACTACGTTTTTGTTTGCTCTTACGTAGAACCACTTATGATTTATCGATTTTGTTAAACGTAGACATATTGTTCTCGAATCTAGTCACCTCTTTGGCTTGATGAATCAGCCCATTAATGAGAACCTACTGAGAACAGGTTCAATTAATCATAGTTTGTAATAATTTCAATGGTAAGAGGTTTTTTGGTATCCGTTCTGAGCAGCATTTTTATTTGGACTAATAAGTCTTCTATGTACGCCGGATCTCATTATCTTAAATTAAAACCACAATCTTTTTCGCGTTGTCCGTGTACCTCCTTTTAATGCTTAAGAATATTAATGACATCTAACTTAATATCTTTTTGAGATTCATACTCTTCAAAAACATAAACGAAAAGATCCATCAACGGTTTAAAACTGAACTGTGGACTGAATTTACACTCCAGAAATAATTTTTGTTAACTTGTCAATCTCCTACTCACTGAGGTCAGATTTCAAAAACTTTGTGACAGCCCTTCAGCTTCAATTATGTGATATTTTTTTATGAATTCGCTATATTCAAAAATTGGAAGTTACCACATAATAACTTTGTTCAATATGAGCCGCAAAAGATCACAAAATTGCACGCCGAATGGTTGGTAATTTAAAAGTTATTATGAATTTACCGTTTCTTATGAATTTTTGTAAAGTCGAAGTTTTGATGAACCCCGATCATTCCGCGTATCCTGAAGCATGATGTATAGAGTAAAAATCTTGAGAAATCTGTGCTGGAAGAGTAGAATTTACGTTAATTACTGGAGTGACATTGAAAGGTCAAATGGGAATTTGGAATAATCTATACATGTCGCATTATCATGAAGAATATATTTGCGTTCACATAATCAGAATCGTTATAAATAAACGACTACACCAAGCATCATGGGAAAACCAAACTACACCAACTAGACAAAATTTTAAGTAAGGTAGATCACAAAAATCAATGCCATTATTCATAGTTCAATAAAGTATTGTAGCATAAGACTGCATATATAATGAAAGAAAGTATTTCCAAAAAATTTATATGAATCAGCTTACGAAAGAACAGTTAAAAATTATATTTCACATTGTTTCATATTGCGAAAGAAATATACACCTGACAATTGAAGTAAATGTAAATGCTAAATATTTTAATAATTTTTTGAAATTGTAAAAAGATTGTGGGTTCCGATCTTTTCCTTAAATTTTATCAGACGCCACTTTCTAATAAAAAGATTCATGTTTCTGACATTTTATCGCAAATCTCTCATACGCAGGTTTCCTACAAACAATTACGAGGATTTCTTATATGCATTTGCAAAGTTATGTTTTTCCCGTTTAATATATCATTTTGTTAAGGTTTTAAAATAAGTTTTCAGTTACTGATGACAATCTTCCACGAGCTTAGTATGGAAAACCACTTGAACGAAATAAAATCCATTCTGAGAGCCCGGCAAGTAAATCCCCATTGGAAACTGGTGATGGATGAGCTGCTGGAGAAATGGTGCTTGGAATACTGGACGAAATGGAATGCTGATGATAGACTCGACGTGGAGCACCACAACGACTTTCCATGAGTGGCCTTTGTTCATGACTATGACGACATTGATGATGATAATGATGACTTATGAAAACCTGGATGGGTTTAGTGTGGAGGACATCTTCTGCCCAGATTACCTTCTTGAGGGAAATTCCCCATTAACAAAACATGTGTGCATCAGGGTGAAGCTACTGGTAAAAAATGAGTTTTCAAAATGGACATCACCTTACATCTCTAACTTTCACATTCATCCCGGCGTATAATCCACTCTCTCGCAACATTAGCAAGGGTCTTTCTCCTCACCCCAAATTTGGAAGCAGTTTCATTAGAAGATTTGGTTGTAAAAAAAGAAGGTAGGGCTGCTGCCAAGCAGATAATTCTATACTCACTTCCTCAATTCGAGGACGAGAAGCTGAGGAGTAAAACTGTCGATAGCCAGAGAGCAGAAGTTGACAGTTTCTACAAGTTTAGTAACATTGGATGGTTTCTGAAGCCATATAAAACGCAGATGGTCTCCCTGCAAACAGACAACGATTTCTAGTGGGATCCTAATGTTGATGAATGAATGAATTTATTAAAGGCTATTGCGTGCCTTGGGCCCATAAAGCCAGCTTAACTTCAATAGTTTTAAGTGGATGAGTCTACAAATGTTGATGATTTACAAGCTTATACGAATTTAAAGCCTGACCTCCTTCCACTGAACTAATCAAGGCTGAGGTGAGTTTTCTGACATTCCCGTCCCTGTCTTTAGGGCACCTTCTGGTTGAATAATAGATCCAACAACTCTCCAGCTAATTCAAAAGTTTATCTCACGCTTTTCCGCCACTTAAATCGAGCTCCAAATCTGTATCCGCCAAAGTTTGCAACGATATAGTGTACAAAGAACGTGTTTAATATGGAACGCCGGAAACGAAGCCTTTGTTCTACCAGTCACCAATTTCACATTGTTAAAATCTTTCGGGATATTTTATCCAAAAAATGAGATGGAACACAGAGTGTTCAATGACTTTTTGAAAGTGTTTCCAGCATCGGAAACCCTAAGAATTTGCTTTCGATTCAATATGAAATACCTATGGGAACTTTACGAAACTACATTAAGAAGCGACAGTACTGGAGTGTTTGTCCTTTGCTAACAAAATCAGGGTTCAGTTTGAAGCATACCCAGAAGGCCATATACTCACAATGATGCCCATTTCTCTTAATAATCAAGAGTGTAATATTCGTGTTTATCCCTTTACAATGTAAACTGTGAGGTGATCATTCCGCTCATTTTTTACTTGAGATGTTTACAGGGGGATATACATAATTTTTTAAATAAAATACATGTCAACACATACATCAGACAATTTATTTATTCCACCTTTTTGAAAACATTATGACTTTACTCAGGTTTTTAAAAAATTCTCACGATGCCCCAAAAATGCCAGCAGATTAACTCATGTTTAATGGAGGATTTTTATAAAGGGAGTTTCATTTTGAAAAGCTAACAACGACAAATTTTGGAACTTTCAAAAAAATTCACTCTGGTTTTGCCTTCATCATGATTGGGTGTTGCAAGATGTTTGGTGTAGGAATCTTTGGACAGAAGCTCCTTTCCACAGACATGACATATGCGAGGGTTTCCATCCAGCCTCCTTTCTTCCAGCGAATTGTGATTCAACTCATGTGCTACTATATGCGTCCTCCTTCTGTTTTCCCTTTTCAGTCCACATATAGAGCACGTCAAGTTTTTTGGAGCATCCGCATGCGTCTTCAAAACATGTATTTGAAGGAGATACTTGACCCGAAATCTTTCCGGGCAATAAGCTCACAATAAATTTGCTTGCAGTCCGGTTTCCGAGTGACTGTTTATGTTTCTTTTTTATGTTGGAAGTATACTCAATTTTGGAGCAGGTGACCATATGCATTGTATAGAAGTGTTCGGCTGAAGTAGTTAGCAGTTGGGTTCCCTAGAAAATCTATTCGTTTTGTTATCTTTTATGTTACTATAAATGCGCTTGGGAAGAACGCAGTGTTGCTCTGAAAATTGACGAAAGTATTCGAAGAATTTTAAGGATATTCAGTCATGAACACACGATTTTAATAAATTTCCTTGTTAAAATGACTGTCAGTACAATTTTATCGCAAGCCACGTATTCCTGATTTTTTGAGATAAGAACGATATTATGATGCCTTTTCCATCGAATGAACCAAAAATTATAGGTAGATGGATAGACGTTTTTTGTAACATTTCGACATGTGACATATGGCAAGAACTCAACCAATCCAGCCGTATGCCTGGGGTGTGTTTATGTTTAAATGCTACCCGAGTCCGATAATGATCGATCCATTTTCAGCACAGCTTTTTCTCGACTTCATGCTGCTCCCGAATAATCCGGAATTTAATACATAATGTGCACAAAAGACCACGCTCCATAATGGCTAATTTATTATTCAATTGACATATTTAGGGTTGGTTTAACAAATCGATTCAATACTTCTGCTTTTTGGAATGTACACATTCTCACATTTAACCAGTGTTTTCTTTCCGAGTTGCACCCAATTCTAATTTTAAGGGGCCAGTAATTGAATCTTACATTTTTTTCTTACTTTCACCTGTGTTCTCGCGTCAATGCGTTTTTCATTATCTCATCTTCTTGTGTCCTTATTTTCTCGTTGCTGTCTGCGTGAAAATTTGGTTTTGAGTGAAAACAGTTGAAATACATATTCATTCCCAAACAACCCTAAAATTCAAAATGTTCCTTTCTCCGAGATTGTGCAGGGATGTATGTAAGCATTTTCACAAACGCAAACAAGCAAGGAGCAGCAAATATTGATACAATTGAACACGCCGATCAAACCGATGAAGGTGATGGTTTATACTTACGTTTCCCTATACAAGCTCTTCCATAATGCTTTTTCTTCTGAAAGTGGAGAGTATGCATGCGAAATGAGCATACTAATCGGATTATCTTTTATAATGATAAAGAAATGGATTATGCCTGACCCCTCTTTCGTCCTGTTGGATTTATCAGTAAAAGATAGCATCAAATTGGAATAGGGTTGTTCTTCTGCAGCCAAATCCAAATACAAGTCTGCTTCCAAAGACACCAGTTGTTTCTTATAAGGCTCCAACAACGAACTCTGTATCTTCTACTTCCTCTCATTCCATCAGCTTTGGCAGTGGTGGCAGAGAAATTCTCTTTGTTTCATCTTCTTCAATGGTGACTTGAAGTTCTGCAAAAGTCAGTACATCATGGTTCGGCGTGAGACTAAGAATTTTAGCCAGGACATTCCTGGAAATGCTCGAGTGATTAAAGATTGTTATAGATTTGAGGTTAGCACCAAACCCTGGGAGAATCCCGGCAATTGTCGGCATCTCTGTGATTTGTGGCTCCTTTTCTGTTTCATCCATTTTAATAAATTTAGCTCTCCGTTTAGGTTTCGTTTTCTCCTCAATATTTTCCGTTGGGTTTGCTCACTAAAGTTCCATTCGCAATGAAACGTGGGCAGTAGAGCCGAAGATCTTCCACATCAACTATCAGTTTGACCCATGCTGAGCAATCTGAACAAAAATAAGACATATCCTTCTTTTCCGGGAAAGAGCTTAGGTCATTGCGAGTTCATTATTTTCGTTATCATTGGTTCGCTTATCGTCTTTCTTTATAATAAAATGCCTAACCATTTCAGTAAGTGCAATTTATAACCTTGCTTGAGGAACAGGAAATTGAATTTTGGGTGCAGCTAAACGGGTTTTCACACAAATATTCATCAAAAAGAACTTACATCAACATGTAAAGTTCGGGATTTAATAAAAAATAATTTTTTGAATATGAAAATATATTACATTTGTTATAAATAAATCTATATGCAGCTTAACTTTCCTTCCAGAAACAATCTGGATTTCTTTTCATACCAAAATTTCAAAAATGTTGCATTCGATCAATAATCATATCATTTAAATCATTAGTAATATTGATATCACTATCCAGATTGTTCAGTTATACGGTTTTTTTGTAATACTCCATTAGTTCAATTTTGCTGCAATTAAAAATCGTCTAAATTAGTGCGAGTAAGTTATTATACACAGCTTTGGTTTGGAAATTCATGAGAAACGATTGACATAAAAAGTATGCACTTTTAGGCATAAGTAAAGTTACGTGATAAACCTTGCAATTACTTGAGTTGCTGGAAACTTGTGTTGACAGACAAAGAATAAATCATCATAAAATGCTCCTTTTTCTTTACCATTTTCTTACTCTATATAGGTACTGCTTTTTAAAACGCATGTCTGTCTGTCATTCGACATGTACAGCCAAAAACGTGCATTTTAATGGGATATATTATGCAAGCACATCCCGATGTCTACACATTTAATGACTATTAGATGTAAATGGCATTTGAGCCGTCTGATCGCAATTACGCCGATGCGTGACGCAAATCACCGTGCTATGTTCCTAGTACAGAAGATAGGCTTTACAGCAATTTGTCGGGTGTATCAAATGACGCTAAGTGCGTCGTTATATTTAAGTACTAATTTATGTAATGATCAATTATCATTTCCTTCATCATCTTATACGGGCAGAAATTTTGCCTGCTTCAGTACTAGTTTGACTCTCAATCTAACACTTCAATCATGAAGTTATTTGTTTCAACCATCGCAACTGCCATTTTCCTTATGGCAGTTGTTTCAAAAATTCAAGGACAAGCGGAGGAAGGCAGACGACAACGCTCCCATGGGCCGTTTTTGGCTATTATGGGAGCAACTATCGCCAACAAGCTCTGAAGATTCGTGAGCAGCGACAGCAACAATACCAGGCCCAACAGCAAAAAGAAGCCCTGTGGACTGGCCTTCTAGGCAAACTGTTAGGGGGATACGGAGTGGCGCCACCTCCGCCCCTCTCCTCCACCCCCGCCCTCCACCGCCTCCTCCACCACCACCTTCGCCGGAAGCTGAACAAGTTCCCGAAACTACAACTGAGCTCCCACCAGAAACCACCACCGAAGCTCCCTTAGAAGACGAGGAACCTGTGTCTGAGGAGTGCGATTGCCCCCTGAAAATAAAGTTTGTCTGCGCAGTGAATCAGATGACGTATGGCAACGAATGCCAACTCGGCTGCGCTGGTAAGTAAAGACACTAAAATTTAAATAATAAAAAACTTTCCATGTATAAACGTTGTCTAATGCCTTTAGGTTTCGCCAAATTACACGATGGTGCTTGTGAAGAGCCCGACCTGGACTGTGACTGCCCCCCGGACATCAGCTATGTGTGTGGCTCAAACAAGGAAACATATGACAACATGTGTGAACTGAAATGCGATGGTAAGTAATAGATATTAATGGAAAAATGTCCAATAGTGAGTTCTTTTGATGTTCCAAATTATTGTTTTCAATCGTTACAGGTGCTGAAAAGGAAAGTGATGGCCCTTGCGAGGGATATGAACCAGCACCTACCAAGAAATAAGTTGATTGGAGTATTACAATAACTTCTACCTGAAAAATATTTGAGATGCAACCAGTAGTTTTAGGAAAAATTCTATATTTAACACATTATTCTCACAGCTTATAAATATTACAAATAAAAAAGTTGGCAACTGGTACAATTCCCAATAAAAACTTATTTTATTGTCACAAAATGCATACATCTCTGAACCTATAACAAACATGCTCCGGTTAAGGGGTTACGTCTAGTAGGCAGGCGAGACATTAAAATTTAAGAGATGGCAGTAGGCAGTATTGACGCCACATAAATATTGGTTCAGCATGTCCTTCAAATGTTCATTGAGCTACGAAAATTTAATTGCACTTGAGCCAGACACCTAATCACACAAAATAATGATACATTCATTAAATTGTCATTTTTACCATATTATTATTCATCCCAGTTTCTGTTTTTATGATGGCACGTGAAGCTCATTATTATACTGACGCCATCGGGTCTGTACAAAATTAGTTAAATACACTTTTGGCAAAACCCAAGAAATTGCCCTTAGGAGTAACTTCCAATTTAAAAATTGAAGTAATATGAACTATGCGTTAAATTTTTAATTGGCATATCTGTTATCATTCATCGATTGTTGCGAATTTAATCAATTCCTCCTTGATCTCAAATTATACGTTCGTACTTCAATCAGCTTCACTAAATGCCTTGTTACATGGAAATTGTTTTTTCTTCGGGAAATCAAATTAAACAGCTCCAACTACACCTTGAGCACGTAAGATAGCAGAGCGACCAGGCCTCAAGAAACAAGATAACTTGGGTCAGCGCACAAGAAATACTATTTCGGTGTTTCGAGTGTTAAGCTTAGTGAATTATTTAGTCTGGTGTAGTTTTTTATGCTGAACACGATGATGCATTTCGTTTTTTGTAAAACTTATATTTCACATTTATACGAGTACTTTTCTGGTTTCTGAAAACACTGGATTAGGCCTGTTTTATTTGACAGCGACCAAAATTTGACCAAATTGTAAATATTACATAAAACGAAATACACCATCGTGTTCAACATACAAAATTACACCAGATTCAATATTTTACTAAGCTTAACTATCGAGACACTGGAATAGTATACCTTGTCAGATGGTTGCATTGTATTTGATTGTATTTTAAAAACCTAACCACCTGAAACATTATAGCATGAAGGGATTAAAAGATATTGCGTGGAATGTGCTTTAATACATATAATTCATTATGTTCTATTTAACTGTGTATACCAGAAATACCAACAATTTTTTTTAGTAGAAAGGTCTAGAGGTACTTTAAAATAGTACCTAGGGTACCTTTATTGTGATTAAGATGGTGTTTATTTATTTTAGAAATTATACGGTAACTGTTATATAACAAAAATCGCTTGTTTTATTAAGTTTTTAATCCACATTGTAGATTTAAAAAACAAATATGCACCTGAAACGTGTTTAGTAGTAATGAAAGTGGCTTAAGTTAATAAATAGGTTTTAAAACTCGTAAATATTTGTGCCATGCTGAACGAATATTTTAAAAACCAGTACTTCTGGCATCCTATAAAGCTAACATTTAAATTTCAAAAAAGGCTTTAACAAATAACTAAATACAACATTGTATTTAGCATGCAAAAGTACCCTAGAATCCCTAATTCGTTGAGCAAAACTCGAGCGGAACCTCAAGAACTTTCCTTATCAGTTCTATGCGTGTGTTTGCTATAACGCAAATAACATGCATATAAACCAACAATTGCAGTTTCTTATGTTATAATTAAATTTTCTGTTCGTTTAAATCGTGTGCAATGCGAAAATGAACGCTTAGGTCACAGAATCAATTCCCATGTACTGGTATTTGTACTTGATTTGGTTCGGCTTGGTTGGGTTACGTCTGATTTGGAATGGTTACTGGTTTGGTTTTGTTGGGTCTAATATTGATTGATTTGCAGATTTGGTAATGTTGATTGATTTCCTGATTTGGTTTGGTTGGATCTAATGTTGATTGGGTTGCTGATTTGGTTTGGTTGGGTCTATTTTTATTGGGTTGCTGATTTGGTTTGGTTGGGCTATGCAAAGTTACAACTGTGGGTATTTTGCAGTCTTTGTAGCTTCAATTGTATCGGTTTACACTCCCCCTACACGATTATCTGAACATAATTCTTGATTCTCAGCACCATTTAATTAAATTTACCCGCGTAAAACAGTCATGTCACCGTGACCATACGTCTCAGCTTGTACAATGGAAATGGAGTTCAGATTTCTTTTTGGGAAAGAGGAGATTAAACAGGAAAGAATCGTTCCTGTTTCAGTTGATCTACTCTTCCCATTCAGCCTTGACATACGACGCTGATGGAAAAGTGATCGAAACGGAAGCAATGGTGTTGGGCTCCAGCTGACATAACCGAAAGCTAACCTTTGTGTTCTGCTCGAAAGCTATCTGAGTCGCCTTCCCAATTTCAAGGTTCATGAGCTCTACCGAGTTACGGAGCTACGTAGACTGGCATATTACACTTGTGTAGTTTCACAAGCAAGCAGCTTCCAACTGGAAAACCTGAAAAACACGGCCCTCGAACACACTTCGTCACCTCTCAATATTTCAGGTATGGATCTCCACTCAACACGCTCGTGGTTTATGGACATCGCTAAAGCCCACTCTATTCCAGAGGGAGGGATGACGGTGACTATGATTGAGGTATTTAATGAGCCAGATGGAGTTCCAAATACTGAAGCCGATGAGGCTGCCCCCGTCTCCACATGTAATTAGAAATCTTAAGTGCCTTTCATCAACGATGGAGGGATCAGAACAAGTTCAAAATTCAGCAGTATAAACAAAATGCAGTAGGCTACTCACCTCCGTTTCTATCCAGACGTGGCCACGTCCTCTTCTTTGATTGGGACCATGTTAAGTTGAGGGCTAGCCAATATTTTCCCTCCTCAACTTTCCTACTCTCCTCCTAACCGACTCCCATTTTAGTTCCGTTTTTCTCAACTTCCTCTTTTTTGCCTTGGTCTCAACTGAAACCGTAGATAATATGATCGTCTACCGCAACCACCTTCTTAAGTGACTCCAAGGAGGCCAAGCTGGCACATCTTATCACATTAAACTTGGAGGGCTTGGAATAAAGATTCAAATCACTTTGCTCATGGAAGTAAAAAGGTCAAACCCTTACTTCATTTGAACTCTATTTATTTTCAAAGAAAATTAATAATTTATTCTCTCCTCTAGATTATAGTTTATGTGTTCAAATATTCAGTATTCATAGTCAAACAATGAATACGGAATATTTGTCATATTTCATCGCATAAAATATTGATCTGGCTTTCACTTCCTGTTGCAAGAAATTGATACCCACGTGCCCATAAACTGTGTGCGTAACTGGTTGGCTCTTCTCTGCTTTTCTTCGCCCACAACCAATCCACGTCGCATTTGCATAAACATTTGGAGATGTGATTTGCTGATGCAGACGTTACAGGACCAGCAATTTCTGATTGCTACTTTCTTTCTTTCAATTTCCAACACTGTAATGAATGTATATTTCACGAAAAGAAAGTTGAATTTTTTAAACTCAATCAACATAACTGAAACGGCTGCTTCGACGAAGAACAAAAATTCTTTTTAACTGAAACTTTTATTCCAAAATCTTTAAAGGATCTAAACAAAAATGATTAAATGTTTATATTTCCAAATAATTTAAGTGTATATAAATCGGAATACCAATCTGTGTTACCTATTAACCAGTTTTTGTTTGTGAAATATATGTAACTATACTACAAGTAGAATTTCGTATCTTTATAAGATGCAACTAATCCAATTGTTTATCTGAGTAAGAAAAAATATTCACAGATATGTACAGAGAAGACTTTTTTAGTAATTAGACAGAGTAGTCTCCTCGGGGAAACGGAAAGTACAGTAATGAACTTGCATGGAAATTGGCTTCATTTACATCGAGAGCTTAATATGGGATCGAGAATAGATAAGAGTTTTTATCCATAAATAAATTGGGCTGCTAGTGTGAAGAAAGCAGTAGCTGAATATTATTGACGGGTGAATATAGAATAGAAAGCTGACTATGAGATGAACTTTAGCTTCACCTTGATTTTTGATCCGTCTTCTGGCTTCAGCTTTCTAAATCTTCATGTTCAAGCAACAAAATAAGAGCACACATAATCTGAAGCTGAGGAAATGCATGCATGAGCATTTCCAGTCATCAAAGCTTGTTGTGGCAAAGGAAAACCATGTGCTCATAGACGGCCCCAGTTTCATGACGAATACGTAATGTAAGTATTTTCTACGCTTCCTGTTCTGCTTTTTCCATTATCGGTTTGCTGCATCCGCTTTTTGCACGTTTGGAATATTCTTAAATAATACTGGTGTTCCTGCAAACGTCTGTGCTCAAGATATGTGTAGTTTTCACTGAATAGAAAGGAAAGATAACAGATAGCCGATGCTGGGAGCTTTTTGTAAATACGTGAAATGATTTCAGATTCATGCACTTTTTTGTAAACTATAATATTTTTATTTTTCGGCATTTGCAAATAAGTTGTTTGCCAATAAGTGCATTTAGTTATGCACACAACTCTATGCTCTTGACAGGTGTCATCACACCATAAATACAGAACATTTGGCTGGTTTACTCTAATTAATATTTATTTGGCTTTCACTTCCTGTTGAAAGAAACTGATATCCACGTGCTGATAAACTGCGTCCATAACTGGTAACGTATACTCTCCTTTTCTCTACCCACGTCCATTCCTTTTCACATTTGCACAACAACCTTTTGGAGTTTTGATGCGCGGATGCAAAGGCTGCTCTACATTGTCGTACACCAGCAGTACCAAAAGATACCATCATTCACTTAACTTTTTTTCCGTTCCCACTTTCTTTCTCAGTCATATCCAAGCAATGTAAGAAAGCAGTTCATATTTCCCCTTACGGACACAAGGAGTTTTAATAGTTTGCTAGTAAATAAAAGTGTTCCAAAAAGAAGAATATGGGTGAAATGATGGATTTCGAACACAGTGACCCCACAGAGCAACTAGACCATTTGGAAAAGTTGCACGAAATGGAGTTAAAGGAGACCAAAAAGAATTTGCAGAACAATTTGGAGCGGTTGGGACGTTATCAAGATCTCAAGCAATTCGCCATTCTGGAGGGGGAGTTGATTCTGATGCAGGTTAAGCAGCTCCATCAAATTGAGAAATTCTTTCTGGTGGAGAAGTTCAAAGCTCTGGCTGCAACGCAACAGCCCAAACATGACCCGAATTAGAGAAATGTATTTAAAAAAAGGAAAATTAAGTGAAAGTAAAATTTATGTGTGCTAATACCGACCCTTATGTTTTAAGGGTAGAACAACTCATTCCATTTCCGCAAAGTTCCAGAGAGGAAGAAATGGAACCCAACCGAAACCGACCATACCTATTAACTTTAAACAAGGTAATAATTCATTCTTTAAGCAACTTTTTTCCGTCTTATTTCAATTTGGTTTCTTACTTAATGTCAAAGTATTACTGCTCTAACAGATTCAATCAACTTTTCCCAACATTATCAAGGACTCAAATAATGATCGTTCAATATCGAATGCTGAGATTCATCGTAAGGACGCTCTTTCAGTAATAGTTCAACCTTGTGCACCAATTTTTCAATTTTCTATGCTGTTTCTATATCAAAAGTAGAATGTTTATAACGCTTTCTAGTTTATCAGCATGGCGGAAATTTTTGGACGGAGGACGATCGCAAAATATTTCAAATTTGAATTTTTCTTCCCAAAACTTTGTTAGGACACTACTACAAAAATTGTTAGTAAATGTTTTAGAAAAACGACAACGCACCATATCCGCACTTTTTCTGCATTAACTCAATAAAGAAAGTCTTTGCTTTGCTACTCGGTGTTTATTGTCCCCATCTCAAATTTCCAAACCAAGGAAGAAAAACGTGACCCGAGAATAGTAAAGCGTATATTAAAGAAGCCAAGAAGAAGTTGCAGACCAAAGTGACAATGGAGAGCCAGTAATCTGATACGCCGCGATTTTTCTCGTTTCCTGCCTGAACCACGGTACGTTTTCGACTACTGCTGTTTCACAATTGCACTGGACACTAGGCTGCTGATCCCGGTTTTTCTTGGTCATCTTGGTAATTGATCTGGGATTAATAGAAAACGCTCCGTTAAGTCCCTAGTTTTTTGCCAAATCCGTAGAATTATAAATGAAATGGATCAGAGGCGTCACGAATTTAGACATTTCATGACAATTATACGCCAAATGAAACCTTTTTTTGAATAAAAATAATTAGATCTGGAGCACATTTGTGAAGTTAGTTCTGGAGATTTCTTGTTTCGTGTCTTGAGCAAGACTGGGCAAAATCCTGTCTCAACTCTTACTCATTTTACATTTAAAAGCTAGATGGTCAAATGGTATTCAAAAACTCATTAAGTACAGGATTCAAAACACCTTTAGATCAAAGGGATTCTTGGTTGTTTTTGTTTAAATTTTCGCGCCATGTCACACCATGCCATTGTCTTCGTAGATTACACATTATGGTCCATGATTTATGGACAAACAGAAGCTACACAGGAATCTAAGTCATTTTTATTTCATGCGAACAAAATATGAGCTTTCTCCGAGTCTCAATTTAGCATGACAATGTTAATAACTTTCATAAATCAAAGTCAAGGTTTTGCTGATCATGAAACCATAATCATTTCTAATCATCGCCAGCACTCCACATTCAGAGCTTGATAATAAGCCTCATTTTAAGAGGCCAGTAATTGAATCTTACATTCGTCTGCTTACTTCCACCTGTGTTTTTGCGTCAAAACGGTTTTAATGATCTCACCTTTATGTGTCCTCTTTATCTCGTTGCTGATTGCGTGGCAATGTCGTTTTGTTTTGAGTGTAAAACAGTTAAAATATATATTCATACCCAAACACCCCTATGAGCCAAAATGTTCCTTTCTCCGACATTGTGCAGGGATATAAGTAAGCGTTTCCACACAACCGAAAACAAGCAATGATCAGCAAATATTGTTTCAAATGAACACTTATTTATAAAGTTACAATGTCGTACCAGTCTGCCTTTCCAATATTATTAAATACGCCGATCAAATTGATGATGATAAAGATGATGGTTTATAGTTACGTTTCCATATACAAGCCCTTTCTTAATGATTTTTCTTCTGAAAGTTGAGAGTATGCAAGCCAAATAATTATAATAATCAGATTCTTTTTTATAATGACAAAAAACTAGATTCTTCCTGACCCCTCCTCCATCCTGTTAGATTTATCAGTGAAAGATAGCATCATCCGTGGTTTTAAACAGAGCCTATCTTTGCGTTAATCCGGTCTGTCGCAGATTACAGAGCACGGCTTTTCATGCAAAAAATGTATAGTTTTGTTCAAAAACCTGTCAAAATATAGTATAAAAGTAAAACTAAAGCATTTATTTCCAATTATTTTGACTTATTGGCAAAGTTTTACCGTTTAAATGGCCGCAACGAATTGGAATATGTTAATAAAATTATACAGCGTAGAAGTAATGTACCTTAATTTTTAGCCTGGGGTACAGCCTATGTTTTGTCGCCAGTGGTACGGCTAGTCAGGTGTGTGACACCTACTGACACCGTAGGACGTGCCCTGCTTTTGAGGTGCACTTCTTTTGAGAAATGGAGGCACAACACCCTAATTGGGGCATCCTGCTTTCCCTGAACACTTTGTTGGTCTTGCGGATGTGAAATCGTTTCGCAGATTTTTAAACTACAGTTTCTTGAGGTTCGAGTACAGGTTAAGATTTTGATGGGTGTAGGATTACATGGTAGAAAAAATTATGATGAATCTTATTTTGCTTTCGCTAATTCATAGTAAGGTAGATGAACTTTCCCAAGTGTTGCTACGGAATCTAGTTATATTAGATAATATAGGATATAGATATAGGATAAGTTATATTATTTGACCGTACGTTTGTCTGCGCTTGGTCAGCGTTATGTAGATTTGTTTTAAAAAATTCAATTGTTTTGGTAGTAGCCTGATGCAGCATTCTCTGAGAAAAAACAAATGGAAGAGAGGTACAAATTTCGGACAAAAAGTTCACAAAAATGCATAATCCTTATGGATTATGGTATACCACTACATCGTTGGATCACCTTTTGTTGTTCTTGGTGAATTAAATATTTCTAATAATACCATCAACACAGTTACAACGAAAACTAGACAAATACCCAAACAGACTCCAGAAAACGCTGTGACATTGGCAGGCTGCCAGTTTGGATCTTCCGTATCAGAACGCCCATGTAAAGTGCTTTGAATAAGAGCGAACTGAAAGTAGCGTGGGGACTTCCCAAATTGACTCTCACAAAAACCGTTAATTCCTGCTCAACACAAGCAAAGCAAGCTATAAACGACGTAAAATTGCCGTCAATTAATATAACAGTTGAGTTGCTTATATGCCAAGGAATCTCCAAAATATCTTGCACAGGGTTTATTTCCCTGAACCCGAGAATATATATTTGAGGTAGATTTACGTGTTTTGGAAATATATAAGATGATTCATCCTCTTTCAACGGAAACTCCAAATCAACAATCTCAACGTAGTGGTTCCCAAAGTACCGATGAGTTATATCAGTAATGAAGCTGTTTACCGAAAGGAAAAATGTTTGGTTGCGTCTCAGAGCACTTTATTCCGTTTTCGGAGTTAGTAGGGAATATGTATAGCTAGAACTATCAACTGTAGCTTCATCTTTAACAGCTTGATGAAACAGCTCTTTTGTGTGTGGTAGATTGTGACTTAAAATGAACTTTATTGTGAACGTTTTATAAAGGCACTGAACTTCATCTACTGGATTCCGATTAATCACAATTTCCGCAGTGTGGCATAATTTATTTGTTGTTATTAAAATCCAGAAAACAACCGACTTCATCATTTTGTTAGAAAAGTTTGTTCCTTGTTGAGTTTAAATGTTAATAATGACTAAGCAAATTTTCACAGAAATTGAAAGCTTCTAGAGTAATATTAGTGTTAGAATTTAGGAAACTTCTGAAATATTATTATCATATTGGAAAGAATATCGAAACACTGATTGTCATTAAATAAAAATATGAATCAAGCTATCATTATCATTCAATATTATCAAAGTGTAACTGAAATATTCATATCACTTATGATGGCAATGCACATTAAAACAGACTGGCATGTAAAATTGAAAAAAGTAAATAACAAATTTTGCAATTGTCAATTATTTTTTTCTAACAGCGTCCTCAATTTAAATGATAAATTTACAAGGAAGCCTTAAGCACTCAAAATTGACACTAATTATTATAGATGGCTGTCTCGGAAAAACCACTCAGATCCGTTTAGATAAATGTAGAACCTGCAAAGTACAATTCATATTGTTGTTAGTTTAAGAATCCTTCTTATTTTTGCTCCCATTCGTCTAAATAATGTGAAACAAATTGCATTAGTCTCTCTACATTCTGGAAAATTGTCATTAAAACTGGGTTTTCCAACTTGTTTAATATTTAACGTCGTGCTAAAACACCACACAACGAATCTACAACGCACAACAACAAACCGTTTGTAATGAATGAACGATCCAGTAAAAGTTAAAAAATTGATAACCAAATTTCTTGGATTGGATTTCTAAAGAAAATTCAGTGAAAATAAAATCTAACCTAGCCATTAGAAGATGGAAGTAGAATCTACATTGCCATGAGAAAAAGGACGTGGGTCCATCTCCGTCTCAGCTTTCAAACTCTATGTCAATTGAACGCACAAAATCCACATAACTCAAATTAACAAAAAAATACAGTCATTATTTACTCCAACAAGTGAAACCTCTAATCCTTAAAAGTTTGTTTACCCAAGTGTCCCTGTGTTGCAGCTGTACTGTATTCCAGAATCAGATAGATGATAGACGTTTTTTGTGACATTTTTTCGACATGTGACATACGCCAAGAACTCAAGCAAGTCAGCCGTATGCCTGGGTTGTGCTTACGTTTAAATGCTGCCCGAGTCAGATGTTCATCGATCCAGTTTCAGCACAACGTTTTCTCGACTTCAAACTGCTCCCGAATAATCCGGAATTCAATAATTAATGAGCAAAAAATCAAGGCTTCGTAATGGCTGATTTATTATTTAATAGACATATTTAGTGTGGGTTTAAAAAACCCAATCAATACTTCTGCTTTTTATGAATGTACATTCTCACATTTTCCCAGTGCTTTCTATCTGAGTTCCGCCCGAACTAATATTGCATGGTTTTATATTCCTGCAATGACGCAAGTTGTGGCCTCCATAATAATTTATTTGCTCATCCGATTCGCTACTACATAGAAAGTTGTGCTACCATTTCTACCTTAGATATATGCGCGGAAAATCGGTCATGTTGAAATACATAGATTGCTGTTTGAATACATGTTGATATTGTTGATAAAGACTTGGTTAGACAACAGATTTCTGTTTGGATTAAACTAACATGTTAATTATTCAGGATACTATAAAATTTACTCTATAAAATAGATTTTGCTAATTGACTCTGGACAAACCTTGAGAGTTTTGAAAAATGCACACCATCCAAGTAACTTATAACCCAACCCAGTTACTAAACACCCAAGCATGCAAATGAAAGGCATTCCATTTCTTCTAAAACATTTAAATTTTAATTTATTGATTTTGAAATTGTACGTCCACTATTCATGGCAAATCCTTGACAAATACGTAAATAATTTAATTATTCAATAGACATATTTTGGGTTGGGTTTGACAAATCCCAATCAATACTTTGGTTTTTTGGAAATGTACACCATTCCTCACTATTTTACCAGTGCTTTCTATGCCCGAGTGCACTCCGAACTAATATGGCATGGTTTTTATATTTCCTGCAATGACGAATGTTGTGACGCTCTAACAATAATCTACTGTATTTGTAATTATCTGTATTTTGCCCGTCCGAATTCGTAATGTTTTTGTGGTGCTAAATATTTTGTAATATTGAAGTTGGTGGCGCGGTGACTGTGCCGTTTTAACGTTAACGAATTATAATATGTGCCAGCATAAACAAGAAAGTTTTGCTACCATTTCTACCTTCAGATATATCAAGGTAAAGCGTCATGTTGAGCAACATAGATTGCTGTTGAATACATGTTGATACGAGTTGGTCAGACAACATATTTCTGTATGGATTAGACTAACATTTAATTATTCAGGGTACTATAAAATTTACTTTACGAAATATTTTTGCTAATTGACTCTGGAGAAACCTTTAGAGTTTTGAAATTGCACACAATCCAAGTAACCTATAACCCAACCAGTTACTGAAACCACCAAGCATGCAAATGAAAGTCATTCATTTTTTCTAAAAACATTTAATTTTACATTTGTGATTTTGAAGTTGTGCGTCCACTATTCAGACAATCCTTGAAAATACGTATGTGAAATGTTGGAAGCAATTCAGCTCATATTCCATTTTAACAGCGGTTTATCAATGTTAAGTTCAGCATGCAAGTGTAAATACTTTTGCTTTGATAAGTATAATGTTTCAGCAATAAGTATTCATTGGTTCATCAATAAGTGTGGCAACGGATAACTTGGAGATTGATATAAAATTTTGAATTTTATTTGCGGAGAACGAAAGAGAGATAAGCAGCTTACACAATTTTTACTTGTGCTGAAAAGGTTACTATTTGTAGCACGGTACATTTACTAGAAATCTTACGTATGAAATACCACTAAATACGAATTATATGTAAACTGGAATTGGGGAAAAACGTCAATCGAAAGCACCATATTTTTATTCAGATTAAGTTAAGAATATTTCATTACAGCTTCGTTAAATCTTAAACTAGCTAGTTTAGACTCGATTACATTGGTACATTAGTAGTTTTTACAATGCAATTACTCTTCGATAACGTTTAAAAATTGCCGTGAAACATATCACCAAAAAAAACCAACTAATTCCTTGAGAATTGAAAAGCAATTAAAGTTTGAAATAGAAAAGCGCATGCAAATACTTTGAGGAAAACGAAAGGACTAAATTTTTTATTCGTTGGAGTTAATGTAACAAGACAAGACTACTAAAGGAATGGCATGTTTTTGTGCTGTGTGTGTTAGAAATCCTGCACATCTGTATAGGATGAAAGGAAGACATAATAGTAAATCAGGCATTCATTGTAGCTCTACCAACTCTACATAATCTTTGCCTTTGTTTGGTAGGTTTTGTTTTGGGTGGAATCTGGTTACACGTGTCATCATGAGAATACATTCCACACCAAAAATTATCCTTAAACCACAAATAAGATCTAAGTAAGTAACCCAGATAATAAAGAACGCCCATTTATAAACTTATACGAAATATTGGTGAACAATAATTACAGATACCGAGAAAGGGCTTGTAACTACAACCCAGCAGTCTGTAGAAATATTGTTTTAACTGTTTCACTAATAACTATACATATAACTCTAATATTTGATAATAATATTAATACAAACGAAAATCATTTTACGTAATACTACTTTATAATCTTGCAGCCCATCTCATGTTCTGTAGACTTGTTTTGTTTCCTGACAAAATTATTCATCGTTAAGCCCGCGTCTGAAACTATACAATAAAACAATTTGTTGGCAACAAGAGAAGCTTCAAGGAAGTCACGGCTTATCAGATTTGTAAAAATGAATTTTCAAGCGAACTTTAAAAGGCGTCTTGGAAAATATTTATTCAAACACAAATATATATTGAAGTGGAGCATTCAAGATCACATCCGAAATCACGCTGTTCTGTGCAAAATCCTAAAATTTACACCCTTCCTTTGGAGTGCCGAAAAGGAAAAGCTCGTTGAAACAAAGCTTCCCTATAAATACGGAAAGTTCTTCGTCTACTGCATCCATATCTGCATTCTTATTTCTATGCTTTATGAACCAACCTTACTTGGAATTTCACAGAATGAAGTGGACAAATGCAGGATTTTTCTTCGCATTCTTTTTCTCATTTTTCAAGCTGGAACTTTTATTTACTACCACATAACCTTGGAAAGAACTCAAGAATTCTGCGCGCTGCTTGAGATAACACAACGATATTTAAATGAACTTGAGCCTCTTAAGACTTTAAAAGTCATGATAACCAGACTAAAAATACTTCTTATGCTCGTGAAGCTCTGTCTTGCCATGACGACATCAGTACTTGTCACCATAATCATTGGATTTCCCGAATTGTCCCCTTATCCTGCTTCTCTGCTAGCCGGTTATCATGACTTGTTCAGAGTTCTAATGAGGATCTTGTTAACGATGGTTACAACATGGAATATTTGCTACGTGAACTTCCAAGGCTGGTTGGTTGTTTCTTGCGTTTCGGTAGCCCATGGAGCCATCTATATTGGAATTCATTCTTTAAGACAAATGTCATACAAAAACGGTCACAAAAAATACAGAAGTCTTCAACTTTTGGCATTGTACACGAATTCGTTGTATAGAAACTCACTTCATCTTTCAATTACAATCGCGATTATCTTTGTTGGCATTCTTTCTTCCGCATTGTCAATAAAATTCCACCGTACCATGCCACCAGAGATATTGCTTATGTTGATAATAATTGGCGGTGAAGCAATAGTAATTTGTGTATTTGTCACCAAATTTCCGGGAAAGGTGAATTGGATGAGTGGAGAGCTCCTCCAGCATTGGATGCAATGCTTTTCACAATTTCATCGGAAATGGGAAAGGATGATGCTCAAGTCACTCCAGAAAATTAAAGTTCAATTCGGGGAAGCAAATTTTTTTGAGCGGAATACGAGTTTGGTGATTACTGCATTTCAAATTGAACACATTGTGAATATTTTGCTTATTTTTAATTAACAAGGCACCACATCGTAATGTAGCTCACGGATTTTTCCAAAATACGATGAATTGTGTTGAAAAACGCAAATATAACAAACAGCAAAATTTAAATGCTAAGATGTCAAATACAATGCACATTGGAAGGGCACTTCTGGTTTATTCAAATTAGCCGTATGGTAACAACTGGTCATTTCTGCAGCTTTTGAATTATTTTTATGTATTCAGCCAATTTAAACACATTTTGGAAAAATCCGTGAGTTACACCACGCAATTTTTACGTGTAAGACCAATTATGTTCTTGGGAGTTAGTACTTTGTGTAGTTTTAACAATCGATATAGTGTTGCTTCTGTAGATGTATTACAAAAACTTTTTAATAACTGTTATCGATAGTATTTCTTAGAACATTATCTAAATAGGACTATAACCTGTAAATATTAATCTTCCCATTCTAATAAATAAATATTCATAAAGCAAAAGATAGCATTAGTTTAAATATCCAGTATCGATGGTCGTAATGTAAGCCGTAAAAAAATTTACACGCGAATACAATGTGTTTTTATTAATTGGAAAGATTTCTCTGATACTACTTTTCTCATCATTTATTGGGAGAGTGTGCTGTAGGTCATTATAATTTAATTCGGGTTGAGAATACGCTATCAATTTTTACATTTTATACAAAATTTATTAGTCTATCTATGATCAGAGCGTCTGTATATCTAAATAAATTTTAGTCTTTTTAGTGCCCTTTGATAGTATCTTACGTTTTTGGAAAAATTCGCTTAATATATTGTGAGAACGTAGTCTCAGTAGTAGTAGAATGGCTAGGATTTATCCGAGCGTATTCCCACATAAGCCGCTGTAGCTCAAATGGTAGAGTGCAAGGGGCCTAACCTTGAGGTGCTGGTTCGATACCAGCCGGTGGCAACCTAATTTTTTCTGTCCATTTCTAATGTATGTCTCACACACACTCGCTCCTTACAATATGTTGTAATTTTAGAATCATTGTTTGAGCCTTCAAATACCTTTGAATTCCCAATTAAAGATTGTTATAAAGAAGACTTGTAAAAAATTTAAAAATTTACATTTGAAAAGATTGTTTTTTTCTAATTTTGTCCGCAACTTTATACGCGTCTTTCTTATCAAAAGATACATCAAAATTCTTCATACGCAGCTTTTTATGCATTTTTACAGTTACCCTTACAATACATACCTGTGTTCGCGACAAATTTCCAAGTCATAAAGCTTCAACATCCTACCTTATGCATGTTAAATTTATAAATCAATTTGTCTGCAACCCTGCGCGCTTTTACGAGCCATTATAATGACCGTTAAGCCCTATATATTGGCTGTTGCTTCTTCATTGTTAAATTTACAAGCTGGTCTGACCGCATTATAATCTGCAATCTTTGCTCTTCTAAATCAAACCTAATATAGTAACCAGGTGGACTTAATCTTACGCTGTCGTGTTGTTAGCCGTTTCCCGCTAAAATTATGTTGCAGGCGCATTATGCTATATTGTATTTAAAGGTTAATTCCGTACAAATCCCAAAACGTGTTTTAATAGCACTTTTGCCTTTCATAAACAAGAAAAGTATGGAGAATTGACGTCTGGAGAATAGACGAGCCAAACGTTTGCCTAAAACATTCTTGTGTCAATAATAGAGTGACGAGGTGCATATGTCCAGATATACTTCATCAGAAATCTTTTGCAAAAAATATTCCGGATTTGAAAACCTTACGTTTTGAGATGATTAAGTTGAATTTTTAAAGTTTACATAATTTATGTTGTTTGAGAAATCAACTCAACAAAACAGGTAGGTATACAATAATGGTCGACATTAAACTTGAAATTTTAGGCAGAAAATTACCGAAATAAAAATTGTTTCTTGTCACATGCATCACTAAAATCCGCTTATATTTTATTTAAATGATCTAATATTTTCGAACGACTGGTTAAATTTCAAGTAATATTCAAATCTGTCAAATTGGGTCTTAAATTGCGCAATTTAATTTAGTTTCACCTTTTGGGAAATGCATCAAAAACTACACTTCAACTATAATTTTGAAAACAAACTGATACAAACTCAACCAAATTGCATCCTAATTTTAATCCTGATATATTTTCAATACATAAGCAATTCTGTCGTCATTCGCCACTTGCAGGATATAAACCTATTTGTTTTTGGACTGAATAAGATTTTATCAATTACGTCCACGATTGGCTGGTCAGTTTTGTTGTGGATAGGAAAACACGCACAGCGTCATGGTAAAGAGATAATCGTGTAACCCGATTACGATTACATATGCAAGCGGGTATGTAATACGGAGGTTAAGTTTTTTTCAATTCCTTATCGGGTTGACAGTTGGAACGTTCAGGGTATTGTTGACTTTGTTATGGTGTCGTACTCGTGATAAGTGCATTTTAACTATTTTTCTGCACATAGTGCAGGTAAATGAAGGGTAATGTGTTTGTGTTTTAATGTGTTTTATATACTTATGGACAGACATAAGTAACTCGTTTAAAACAAGCTATAATGCATTTTAATAAATTTTTACGTATTTCAAGTTTACAAAAGAGCCGGGTTACCTTCGCTTCCATCTACTTTTGTCATAAACTGAAAACGTTTATGAGATCCAAATTCGTCTTATAACGAAATCGGCTTATACGCAATATAGCAATATATTATATCCAGAAACCGTTCCAATGCTTTCCCTAGAACTATGCTCATAACATTGCATGTTTGTTTTTGTCCTAGCAGCCAGGGGACGGGCCTTGACCCGTGAAATAGGCTGTTATATGTATGCTTTCATAAGTATTTAAAGAGGCATTGGCAGATTCTAACAAATATATGCAAAAATTAAACCGATTTACTACATTAATAAAAATGAACCTTATTGCTTTGTATCGTATACCACTAATGTTCTGTCACATGACTTCGTTACTTCGAATTTTAAGCCAGACTAACAGTCCAGTAAAGGAATTCAATTTTTGATTAGATAGTCGCTATGTGTATGATTCCATAGGTTCCTACCACCATAGCCCATTACGACTTATTAGAAATGAATGTCATTCGAGCCATCAGCAGCTCTTGTATATTCGCGTTTGCGAAGTATTTGAATTTATCGCTATCCATATTTAGTTCCCTTCGGAAAGGAGCCAAAGAGGTAAATCTTTATGCAAAATCTGCGAAAAAGGTCATATTTGCCTTAAAAATGCACATTATCGAGTTGGTTTATACAAAATCAAAAAGCACTTTCTTGTTAAACAACTCGTCGCGCTTCTATCAACACATCGCACAATTTTCTGTTATTTAAGGTAAAACTTCTAGGGTCCTTCAAAGCACGTATATTTTTGAATTTAGTGTTGTTATATACATTTTCAGAGGACACTTATAGCTATTATTTTTTTGATGAGTTGCAGGTATCGTATTCACCGGCACACGACGTGGTGGATCCATAAATTTAGTAATATGAATTTAATTGTTGACCCTGTTAACATTTTGTTTGAAACCTAATAGACAACTATTCCAAAATTTTGTCATTTTTATCAGCTCGAGGAACTTAAGTTGCTCATATAAACTAAAAATGACAGTCGCTTGAGACGTCCAAAAACTCTCTTGGTTTCAAAAATATATTAGGCCACCCAAAAACTAAATTGATCTCTTTCAGGAGGGAGCCAAATTAATGAGAATTTTATGCAAAATCTTGAAAGTGTTCAAATATAGGCTCATTCACAAGTAAAAATTTAAGATTATTTGGTGCTTGCAAACCAAAACGAAAACAGTTCTCTTGCAGCGCAACGTTTTGCGATTCTGACGGCGTATTGCATGATTCCCAGTCATAAAAAACAAACTTCCAGGCTCCACTGAAGAAACTACATTTTTGAATATAGTGTCACTAATTATATGATTTTGTCATTTTTCATCGGCTAAGGGAACTTTAGTTATTCAAATCAGTTAAAAATATTTAGCCCTTGAGACGTCAAAAACGATTCTAGATTTCAAAGATACATTGGGCGACCCTAAACACCAACTTGATTTCTTTCCGGAGGGAGCCAAAGGAATAAGAATTTTATGGAAAATCGTGAGAATAGCCTCATTTACATGTGAAATTAAAAAAGATGTGGTGCATGAAATCGAAAACAAACCCATTGACCTTGTAACGGAAGGCTTTGCTATTCCAATGATGTAATGCATGTTTTTCTGCGTAAAAACATAAAACTTCCAGCGTCAACCAAAGTTACCCTACTTTTGAATTTAGTGTCGTTATATATATGATTATAAAGAAATATGCAACCAAGTAAGTTTGAATTTAATGTATATTTTCAATCACTCCTCAACTCAAGCATTTCACATACACGTAGAAAGCTAGATTTTGTCGAATGTCCGAATCTGCCACTCCCATATTTCGTCCGAACAAAACATATTTCAGGTAATATATCGTCGCGTAGCTTAGCAGGTTGGATCGACCACGTAATATAATTTTTATTACAATAACGCCCAGCGTGGATCTGATGTTGGTTTTAAATCAATAAAGTTAAAATAATTACTTATTTGAAGGTAATATACAAAACAAACTCGGGTTGCTAGGACTCTCAGTGCACAACTACCTTAAATCAGAACCATACAAACGAGCGAAAATGCTAGTGTTAATGTATTTAACTTTTAGATAAATGCACAAAAATTGCAACATTATGAGAGTTCGGGGCCCTTAAATTTATTTTGTTGCCAGCTGTATTTTTAGTGGCAAGTGCCATAAATCAGGAAAATCGACTAGATTTCAATCAGGAGCTGAAATTTGCACGTTCTTTCTGTCATTAATGACGCAAAAATTCGGGTAAGTAAAAGCGATTCAGATTTCAGTTGAACATATGAACGATGTAATGCTACTAATGTTGTATTATAAAATTCAGGGACAGCCAAAGAAATTCGATGACTCTTATCATGTAAGCCCATTGGATTTTCTTGCAATCCTTTCTCGCTACAATTACAAAGTTCTGAAAATCACCATAAGAAACGTAATCTTTCAAAGTACTTTGTTTGCAATGGTATAATAGCAGTATTAAAATTCCCAAACAGCAAAGAACAGGTTTTCAGCGGACACCTCTCCCCAAAAGCCAAAATCAAAATGAACCATCCTACAAATTTTCAGCAAAATCGGAGCCAAAAAGTTTGAGGCAGGTACATGACTTCTTTAATTAAAGCCTTCTTTACACATGTAGGGTTTAGAGTTTTAGGTCTTTACTTAGAGAGTGCCGAATGGATAATGAGGTACAAACTACATGTACATAAGAGGTAGTAGGAAGACGTGAACATGAATGTCCCGTGGGATAGAATCCCGAATAATATAAGGTATATCAAATATACTACAGAAACAAAAAATATCATAATGGGACTTATATTACCCAACTCATCATTTTTTGGTAGACCTAAGGGAGGTTTGGAGATTTTAGGTTACGTTGCATCCTTCAGAGTAATTAAAAACCCGTTTGCAATTGCGAAACTATTGTGGGCACTGGCACACTACGTTTCATTTCATGCGCGCCCACAGAGCAGGTAGGGGTGTTGTCATTGATGGGCTATATTTGTGCATTTGATTTATCCACTTGGCTTCTCCTGTTAGGTGGCGGAATGCTAAGTGGAGTTGTACTGGAAATTGCTTCAGTAATACGAAGCAAGGAGATGGCCCTCAATTTCAAATCATTGTCATTTGTGTACAATATTTTTTTGGTCAGTCAACAGCACGGTGGTTTAAGATCGCCAAATAGCGGTCATGCTATGCTGTATTTTTTTCGTAATGGAGACTGCTAAAATAATCATAATGCAAAAAAGATCATGTCAAAATTCCAATTCCTCCCGGAGATAGAAGTTTTGGAACATTTGACCTTAAAATAGGTGGGCAATTTGAAAATTACCCTTTTTCGAACACTTTTTGTTACAAATGGGATTAGATCTTGATGCTGGTGTATAAAATGTCAAAATCTTTAAAACTGCACTAGTTATTAAGATTATTAAGGTTTTTTTGTAAAGTACACATATCTTTCAAAAAAATTCATGAGAGTAGCTTTATAGGTAAATACTTCATTTTTTGTAACCGTTATTACATGCATTATTCTACTAAGGTATTTTTCAATTTGTCTACAACGGTTATGGTATAGCCGGGATTGGATTTCAAACTTACTATTGTGAACTTTTTGCAGATTCTACAATGAAAATAAACTCAGCATAACTCGATAACCATAAATTATTGACACGTGAAAATTGGTGAGTGAATGAACCTTTATGAATTCCACTAACATGCAAAAGTAGAAAAAGATCATTTGTTTTGTGAATTTGCCGTCTGGATTCAGAAGGAACAGGTCAACTTTAATTGGATTTACCTGGTCAAACTTAAAACCTTATAAAAAATATGAGCCCACGGATTCCAGCTAAGATTTTTTCAGGGATTGTTGATGGAGGCAAGAGGTACCTTGTAGTATCAATAACTTGCTCGGAAAGTGCAGGGCATGGAAGTTATAACGCGATTTCGAAAAACTTATTAACCTTAATAACTAGTGAAGTTTTAAAGATTTTGACATAATTCTTTTTGTAGGTGGTCTATTTGAACATAGTTTATACACCAGCATCAAGATCTAATCCCATTTGTAACAAAAAGTGTTCGAAAAAGGGTAATTTTCAAATTGCCCACCTATTTTAAGGTCAAATGTACAAAAACTTCTATCTCCGGGAGGAATTGGAATTTTGACATGGTCTTTTTTGCATTATGATTATTTCAGCCGTCTCCATTAGGAAAAAATACAACATAGGATGACCGCTATTTGGTGATCTTAAACCACCGTGAACAGCCGTAATTGGTAAAATGAAAAGGGTAGGTGGGACTTGGGCGATAGTAGGCATTGTTCTTTCCTTTTATTATCAGGGAGACAACATAACACGCCTAACATCCCCATTAGGTGTGATTAAAATGGAGAGATTTGATGAAGTATTTGAAAGAAACCCGACGTTTTCCCCGTCTATTAATGAAGAAGTTTTTAGACCCTACTTAAAACTATTAAAGATGTTTTCAGATAATTCACTCTATCTAAAAGAGTCTTGGGAAACCGTATTTACAACCCTTTGGAGCCACGAAAATGTGTCAATGTCTAAAACTGAAGCAACCGCAATGGTTCAGAGTTCCTCGTATCGCGCTCAATCTATAGAGCAACTAGAATAATCCTTGGAACCAGGTTTCCATTTAAGAAATGTACTAAACTGTAAAAAAGAGGTCTACGTTGACACTGAAGATAATATACAAAGATTGAAAATGCAGTTGACAATGCTGGGCATTCATGATAGCCAAATGTCTTCTAGTAAAGCTTCGTATGGAAACACCCACAAATTACTGGTCATGAAAAACATTCCACTTCCATCTGCGGCTACTTTGCTCAATAGATTCCGATCACTTGACCAATCTGGCATATTCTAACTTTGCGAACGGTGGAAGTTGCGAATGGTTTCTTGGAATGAAACTGTTTCTTCGTCGATAAATTCACAAGAAAGTTTTAAACCGCTCTCCATCAATGACAATGTTGGAGTTGTATTTTACATTCACTTTGATATTCTATGCTTGCTTTCAATGGTTCTGATGGTGGAAAAAAGATTTTCTTGGGTCTCGTCTTGAGCTTCTGGCACGAGTTGAAACAGTTGCACGCAAAAATAGTTCAAGACGTGTATAATCGTATTTACGTAGGCTTTAAAAGTTTGCTTGTGTCTATTTTACATGCTCACAAGCAGTTGTCTAGAAGCTGTCTGAGACTCCGTATGTATGCTTTTAAAGGGTTACTCTTGGTTTTAATAATAGTTAGTCGAGTGAGAAGCGTAAGGTAATCCTGGTAATAACAGCATTTTAGCAACAGTGTATTCGTGTATACTACTTTTAATTCCAAAATAATGTTTCTTTCCTTATCATTACTACTATGTTACAGATAATGTAATAATAATTTGTAACATAGTATGAAAATGTACATGTACTTTGCGTAAATAAATATTAACTGCCTGCAATTATAATACCTGAAAACAATATGACGCTCAAACCCCAATTTTACTATAATAATACAATTCCTTATATTATAGCGTAACGAGAAGTACATGAACGATTTGTATCATTTACAACTAACTTGCTGTCGCAAGAAATAATAAGCTATTTCAGCATAATTATGATGTTTGGGTGTAGGAACCGGATAAAAAACTAAATGAAAATACGTCACATACAATACTGACGGCCTTTCTCGGTGAACGTGCGGATATAATTTTTAATTCCTTTTATTTGTTGATTGAAGGGCTATGCGGGTAATTCCAACAGCTAAATGAAAGTCGATTGCCTCTCAACATTTATTCCAGCTGAAACTTATGCTAATATTATAGACCACATTTAGTTATGCACGATAGATGGTCATTCTGGTTGGGGCAAACATTTTCCAGCTAGAAGTTATTTACAGCAGCACATGCATAGCATGCATCCAAGCGTCAGTCGTTCTCGAAGTGACACGCCATAGTCTCCTTGAAATGTGAAAAAGTATTGTGTTTAAGCATTGAAATTATTTTTGTATAGGGAGTCATTGTTGTTCGTTCTCATTAAACAAAGCGCACGGCGAAAATTCATCGCTCGTCGTCTGGATGAGAGTGTGTCATGGTTTTGTATGTTCGGTCATAGGTGGATCGCAACGAGGTGGAAACAGAAGCACTGAAGATGAGACGAACGTGGGACGAAACTTCGAAAGAGTGATCGATCGACTGGTCTTTCGCCAGGCTCGCTGGTTCACGATTGTGGAGCCGTCGAAAGTTGTCTGCTCAATGCCCTCGCCATCTCTTCAGTTGACTGGGCCGCGGAAGAGGCGCTCACTTGATCAGTGCGGCACCGTGAAAGAGAGGAGACTGCATCACATGTCACTGATGGTGTGTGGTGTGCGTGACATGCTCCACTTGGTCAGTCTTTCACTCCTCGTTGTCTCGGATTGTGTCTTAGGCGTGAACCCGTGAACTGAGTACATGGGCGTCATCTCCGTCAGAGGTGCTGGGGCTCGCGGAGGTGGTGCGCGCTATCAGCTGGTGCTGAAGAAATCTGAATTTGACCGGATGCGCTCCATCGAGATCAAGGCATGAGTTCCGACGCCAATACCAAATTATTGCTCTGTTTCGTGGCACGCATGTTCGGTGCAAACTCATCTACACTGTCGTTTAGAATTCGGGTTGGAAACAGCGCGACAAACTTTCTCAGTGCTGTTTTTGTACCGACATGCACTGGAAGCGGAAATGGAGAGAAAACGAGTTTTCCGTTTTGTTAGGGAGATGGCAGACCACGTCAAGCCGGAACTCGCAATAAAAACTTAAAGATACTGGGAAAGAACGAGTTAACAGACAATGTTTGACGGGTCGGAAGCACACCGCTTCGAAAGGAAAGGTCTGTACTCCAGTGACAAACCGCTACCTGGTGTCAAATTGAGCAGAGAACACAACTCTACTCGGAGGTAACGACAAAATGCTCCTCAGCTGCTGTCCAACGTAACTGATGAGCTTGCGCGTATTAACTTCAATCTCTCTTCTGAGGTGTCACTGTATGCACGACAAAATCTCACCAGCCCATGGACGTCAACCAAAGGATGAAAATGCTGTGTTCGGCCTGATTTTCGTGAAGATTGCTGTGAATTCCTCTCACAGTAAAACTTTTCACACATAACAGTTTAGTTCGTGTCCCGGTATGAACATAGCAGGATCAATCCATATGTGCAAAAAATACAAGATGCCCGAAGTCTACCCCAATGGGTACGGAGATGGCAAAGTCCGACGATTAAACCAGTTTTCTTATGGTAGCCGCATCAATGATGGAATAGGAACTACATATAGATTCGTCAATTAGCTAATAGTTGCTTGATAACTGGAAATCGAAACAATGCCGCCTTTTTCGTTGATACAATGAATTGTATTAACGAACGACACCCTGTTACAATATATCTGTTTATACTGGTGATAGCAACAAACGTATCTTGAATTGTAACGTTAATGTATTGTTTATCATGGTTTTCTGTAGGCACGAGTTCTAACCTCGACGACTCGAGCCGATGTTCATGTGGTTCCAATGTCCAGCTCAATGTGAGACCGTATTGTGATTGGTCTTCTTTGAACAAGGGACCTTTGTGCTATTGTTGAGCCGCTGCAGTTGGGTCACAAAAACTTGGTTCAACTGATGCTAACACTATTTTTTTCATCATCCTGGTGAACCAATTGTTCACGTCACCTCGCGTATCTCTAGTAACACATAATTGTGTATGATTGACCAAGTTTACCAAAGGTGTAACTACGCATGGTTGCGACCAAGTCTAAGCATCCGGTTGTGGCAGCGGCACAGTTTTCTCGGCACAAAGAGTTGAGCCAAGATAAAGAAGTTCCGAGTCTATCGTAGGGCTCGACTTCCAGCTCTCTGCTACCTAACCGTACTTTAGTAAGCTATATTGCCCATAGCAAGACTTGCTTAGTGCAAGGAGATTTTGTTAGACAATGAAAATCCCACACATGGCAGGCACTAGTACTATGCATTCCGCGCGTTTATAAACTTCGAATTAATAACCCACACTCTAAACTTTAAAATACCATGCTCCATCCAAGTCACAACTGTAGATACTTGGAGGATAATTCGCTACAGGCCCGGAGCTCATATTCTCCGACCACAACTGTTGACTCCTTCATACCCACGCTGCAGCGAGCATTTAATTGGAGTTTCATCATCTGACGCATCGCACCACAGGAGTGCGCCGATCTATTCCACTCTTTATGGCGTTGACATCCTACTGGCTTGTCATTGGCAACCTGAACTTCGATCTACTGAATCCAAGAAGAAAATTAGAGTGAATATATTCCACGAGACTAGGAACCAGAGGATAGGAGATCTGTACGAGGAAGATTTTGTTACTTCATCCGCCCATACCATATGGTGATAGTCAAAAGTGGGACGAGGCCGGTTTGCCTGAAGTAGGCGAATGTAAGGATGTTCGGACCGCAGCCCTGTAGCAATGCAACCACCCAACTTCGCTTGTCAGGTAGTTCAGGGTTCAAATAAACACGCCCCGGAAAAATGTTTCAAGCGAAACCTATCATACAAATAACGGTAAGCAACCTCGCATGGATATATGGTACGCGTGTTTTTTACTTTCCGAATACGCGTGAATCTTCAAATACCTTCCTTCTCCCCTTTTGTCATCCGTTTCTACAGAATCCTCACATAAATTCCAGGCGATACTCGTTCAGTGGATTGAAACCGTTGTAGTGAGTTTTTCTCAAACAGCCTGCACCCGGTGCTTGTACTTTAGGCACAATGATGGCACAGAGTGTCAACAGCACTGAAAACAAGTACAATACACGAACTCAACCAGTTATTAAACACACTATTAAAACCGTGATTACCTTTTATGTGCCCTTGATTCTCGAATGATAATATTATTGACTTACCACTCCGCCGGTGGTATTTTCGACAGTAATATTCCCGATAGAGTTTCAGTCACATACGCCAGGAAGTTTGCGCAAAGGAATGCCAAGCTTACTCTGAATGAAAGGTTTGATTTGTTATAAAAGTTTCGACGTTCTGGCCGCGTTTTTTGGGGTACCACCAAGCAACTTTGGAATTAGTTTGCCACATCCAAAACCCGGTAACAACGTGCGTGCTGCCACCTTCTCTATATATACTGTAGGGACACTGGTGGTGTCCTGAGTATTGCAGTTAACGACCATCCTGTAGCGGTTGGTTGGCCTTTTCCGAACATGGGAAGTGTACGAAATCGTCTGCGGAGTTGTTCTTGTGCCACTTCTGGGGCGCCAAAGCGAGATACGTTAGCGCTAGGTGACAGGCCAGAAAGATCTTTATCAGCCTCGCCTCAACTTCTTTCCGTGTACAGATGCGCAGTTCCGAGTCCGGGACCACGTCCTGAGTTATTTCCACTTTGGGGGCAGTTTACATTGCTAGAGGTTAACTTCCCTTCTCTGGGTATAGTAGGCGTTGGACCAGTGATAAGCACTGGCCTTTGAAACTTAGAACCTGTTTGTCGCGCCGGGCCCGTTCCAGGCCCAGGCGCGCATCAAACCATTGTCGCATGGCGTCGATCTTGGCAGTGCTTCTGAAGTTCAAATGACCCGGTCTCTCATTCAGTCACTGCGCCTCGCTGCGGGGATCTTCTCTCCAACCTGGTACGTACCCCAACCAGTCTGCCATGTTTTTCTCACCTACTAGCACACAGAAACAGTTCGAGCAATTAAACTAGGGATGCCAAACTCAATAACAGGTAGTCTACAATCACAGACTGGCACACTTTGGCGTACTATTTTTTAAACGCGTCACAAACGACAAGTTAGTAGCAAAATAGAAAAGGGATAACTTTTTTTAGGGGTTTGTACCTTTATTGGCTCTTCATTTTCAGTGCCTTTACTGACGTTCGGCAATTGTGGCAACTGAGTGGACGTAGATGGCAAGGGAGTTGAAGCTGAGTCTTCAGAATGACGTAAAAACGTTGGACCGCGCTTCATCATTTTCATTATCATCGGCAAATTTAGGCCAACCATGGAACCGGCTCTAGTTTTATTATGTATTCAACATCGATGCTGTTTTCATCAGCGACTTCACTTTCATGTGCAGCATTTCCGCTTTTCTACCAGACACCTGTCAATCTCTTTTCCGACTTCCGGTTGTGCTTTACGACTAGTCCCACTGACCGGTAAGTCTGACTATGCGATGGGGCAAATCCGTGCTCTGAGGTTACCAGTCGTATATCGGTTGACCGGCCTGTGCTGTTCGCCTTCAGAATGACTCTGAACATATTGCGGAAAAGTTTAATGATGTGACCCGTTTCTTATTCCGAGGCACACTGCCAACACAGCTGCGCTGGTCTTTCAGTATGTCTTCGCTTGAACTCGCCAAGTACAGCTTAGCAGTTGCTCTCCTCCAGATTAGCGAGCGTGTTGCGATACCTCGCCTCTACAGATAGCGGAGCTACTTTTTGCAATTCGGCCGGACCAAGCTGAACTGCGGGCCCAGCCAGCTCCTGTTGTCTTCAAGCATCATTCCAGCTTTGGGTCAGGAAAGCGGAGACTCTGTGGGCCGGTTCTCGAGCAACCTCGCTCCATGTTGCCTCTCAATTTCGCTTCCCAGGGCAAGCGGGCGAACAGTTGAACCAGATAGCGCAAGTGTATTGCCCGCTCGATCAATCTTCCGCACGAAATTCGGACCTCAATATACCTGCCCCGAGCTGCGACATTCTCACACCAACGGAATCAGCGTTCTTGAGCAGTTCCAGTTGCCAAACAACCTTTTTGTGTGAAAGTCCGCCCTCAAGGTAGGATTTGTGCTGTAAAGATAGAGAAAACTTGTTGGAGTACGGAGACGCACGAAATGCCATCTGGCTCCTGTATCGGGACGGTTCCCAAATTCTTCCAGGGCAGAAGCTCTGAACAAGTGTTTCCAGGCACACCTAACGCACAAACGCTTCAAATTTCATCCGGGTTAGTGTGCGATTTGCTTCTTTGCTTTGAATGTCCTGCCGTCCACGGTACTGGGTTTGTGGATGTCGTTCTTGTAATACAGCTTCCTGTGGGTGCGGCGGTCGAGATGTTCGTAGTCGTAGAATCAGCGACAACTACACGGCGCGGCGGTGGTGGGTCCGGGTGGGGGAGAGAAGCCATCGAAAGTTTATGCACCACTAAGGCAGCGCGTGA
>LJIJ01001264.1:0-50799 GCA_001718145.1 Orchesella cincta
CTAGTCAAAGCTTCCTAATCAACAACAGCACCACGGTGGTAACGAAAGATGATCTCCTCCGATCATGAAGCGTCATCTCAGGATGAAAGAATGTGGGTTTTTCAATTCCATGTGCCTTTCTGGAGTTCGTCTGGAACCTGGAAAGTTTGAGATTGTCTTTGTATGTGGACCACTGTGAAACTAATGGGTAAGTGAAATGTGGAGGGAACAATTTGTCGCTTAGTGAGGATTGGTAGCAATCAGATATATGCATTGGTAACTAACTACCTCATGTCTTTTATCCCCAGGCGAGGCAAGTCGCAAGATGTGATAAATGAACTACAAAAGAACGGAGTCACTGTCTATGTTCATCGTCTGAATGTGGGGAATTTTGTTTGGGTTTGTCGGGAAATTGCTGATGTATCCGGGAACCGAAACGGATCCACCATGTCTCAAAAAAAGAAGCTTATTCTTCCCTACGTCGGAGAGCGGAAGAGAACTGATGATCTTGCTCACAGTATTCCGGATGGTAGATTCCATGAGCAAAAGTATCGCTTGACTCAAACTAAGTTACAGCCCATATACTTGATTGAGTCATATGGGAAAGGGGATTGGGGACTTGCTGAGGGAGCACTTGAGCGAACTGTTTGCAACACGCAGATTGAAAATGGATTTTTAGTTCAGGAAAATCTATCCATCAAAGAAACGTGTGCCTACCTGACATTCATTACCTGGCATTTAAAGACAAAATATGAGGTACAAAAGTCCCTTTATTGTGAATCTTATTTCATGAAGTATATTAGATTTATAGAAAATAACAAATCATCAAACATGGAATTCATTTTACATTTTTTTATCCGTAGAGCAAGGCCATTGTCGGATGCAGAAAGGCTGATTGGACCAACTTCAAAGATGCTGAAACTGATGCAGAGGCTCACCTTATGTTTTTAAGTGACTTTAATGACTTTTCTGTGAAGAAAATGGTAAGCTATGATTGATCTAAGTACTGAGTTCTACGTTTCTATATGTGCAGTTCAAAACATCTTTTCTACATGTTGCTTTCGTTACTTTGCAGAATTGGAAAGTGAAGGAGATGTTTGCACGGCATTTAATGAGACTGAAAGGATTATCTGTTGACAAGGCGTATGCGATAATTCAAAAGTATTCCACTCTGGACCATCTTCTGAAGACGTACTCCCGATGCGAGAATGAGAAGCAGAAAGAGAGTCTGCTCTCTCTCAACTTGAGTTTAGCACTCACGCGCCAAAAAGAAGTGATCTCTAAACAATGAAAATATTCACCACATTAAAAAATATTTTAAGCTTTAAAAACCCGTTTAAAAACTATGGTACAACTCCAACAGTATTCTATTTTCACGGTTGCCAAAATCTCACCAACTCACTACAAGCACCAGCAATTTTGTACAATTGAACATTGAAAGTGCCATGTAATGTGTTTATGTTGTGATAGATTTTACACTCAATGATTTGCTCTAAGCTGACCTTGTAGAACTGGCTCATGCGATTTGCAAGTCTTCGGCAACCGTGAAAATAGAATACTAACTTATTAATTGTAAACTTGAAATAATATGTTTTGTACGAAATACTATTTTAAAATGTAAATTACTATGTAATATAAAATATAAAACACTATGTAAAATAAACTATAAAGTTTGCAATAGCCTTGTTTTATTTTGACTTTGCTTATCGAGTGACAATAATAAATAAGACTGACAATGCGAGATGTAGCAATGTGCCTTTAGGACTTTATTTTACGAAATTATGTTTACTTTCCGCACACTGCATTTTCTTCAATTGGCAAAAATACAGGTACCAATTGCCACCCTTATTAATGACGACGCATTGCCTAAACGCTGTATTTTCTGAAACGTTCAAAACATGTTTCTGTATGAAAGATGTTGCAGATTTAAGTCCGAAGACGGGTCGAATCAGATTTGTCCTTCATTTTCCATGGGCACGGCCTTTAAGTTTTTTTAAAAATTGTAACGTATGGTACGTGCTATATCAATCGAATAAATATGCTATCACAATAATAAATATAATATCAATAAAATACTAAATGCAGAATAAATAAGATATAAAAATCCATTTAATAATGAACTAACCAGTTAAATGAGAATCTTTATTTGTTGAATGAACGAAAACAATTATTACAATAATTTGTAGGAAGTAAAATTGTTGTAGACTTAGTATTGAAGTACCATGTTTCATGTTGTCTTTAAAAACTACATAAGAAAGTAAGTATTAAGTAAATACGCATACGCAAAAGTATGATAACAAATGATTACTGTATTACTCAGAGAAATTGGAAGCACGAGGAAATTACAGAGCTTCCAAAAAATCGTAAATGTGAAACCACAATGAAAATCAGCAACTTAACTAAAAGTACTATAAATGGTAGCAAACATGGCGTAAACTACGTGTCATATGAGACATCTACCTTTATGTTTTAGCATTAATACAATTATTTTGATAGAGAGCAACTTTAATTTTCAAAACATTTATGAATTCACAAAAAAATTCCACGATTGACACATGAGATGAAGGTTTTCACAAAGAGCAGTATCGGGATTTCTGAATATAATGCTTTGAATATCTATCTTAAAAGGGAAGTGTATGATTTTGCTTGGCACAGGAAGTCGATAAATGGAAGTAGTTTTTGATGAATCAGTTCACCATCTTCAATTCATTAGCGTACTCAATGTTAGTACACACAAATACCCTTCTCTTCTCATCATACACTAAGGGATTGCAATTCATGAAAAAATACAAAATTGCTGTTTTCAGATGAGTAGTGAACTGACTTTCATTGAGTGAAATACGATTAAACCTACAATGTCAACATTTACACTTGAAAATACTGCACCAACTGTAAACTGTGTTGAAAGTAGCATTGTAGTTGATATTGGAGAAAGCAACTTCAAACTAGTTTCATTCCTGACTTTTCGAATAACGTTTTTGGCGAAACAATTTAGTTTCTGGTATTTTCTCAAAAGCTCAATCCGCTTTCTCCCAATCTGTATGACTACTTTTTAAAGGTGGAACTGATACTGTTGCTGCAGCGATCCCTCCCTCAGCTCCTCCCTTCTTTGATAATCCTCTTTGCAGCAGTCCACGTCGAACCATGAAATCTCTTAGAGTTGTTTTGGGCACATCAAACTTCTCTGAAACTTGTTGAAACGTCATCCCTTCCAGAATACACAGCGCAGCATCTGTCAAAACTTCCACTTTGTGTTTGCGAATCACTCGGATTTTCTTAGGACGGATGCCAGGTGGAAGGGTTAGCATCTTTCCGAGATCCTTTTTGTCTCCAGATTTCGAGTCACCTTGTTCATTTCCACTTTCTGTCCCAGTTTCAGAGCAAGAGATAGATTCTGAACTTCTGCACGCCGCACGCATGGATGACAACCGTGTTAATACCAAAGATGACGATGAACCTTTTAAAAACAAGGGAAATATTTTTTCATCAGTTTATTAATTTTATGGACTACAGAGAATGGAATTTTCACAACGAATGGGAACCTTACCCAAAAAGTTTTCTTGGCTGGAAGGAAGCTTTCACACAACGCAACTCGTTAGTACTTTCAAACACAGTTTCGAAAACACACAGATTTTTAGTTCCTCACCATAAAACAGTATATTCATGAGAAAAAGAGTCGTGATAAATACAAGAATTTACTAAATAGGTAAGCTTGTTACTGAATTTGTCAATACAAGTAATTCTCAAAAGGAAGCATATCATTTGTTAGTAATTGAGTTCAGTGTATGGTACTTATGACTAAATACGTTATTTTTATACACATCTTCAGGAGTTCTGCAACTTCAAACATTACGTATTTGTATATTTCGTTAACAAGGTACAAAATTAAGCGATACAATAAACCAAAATCATCACAATAATTCCATCCGTAGAGGGAAACTAAGTCCATAAATTCTAATACACAGTCAGTATGTTAACGTTTTTTCGATTTTTATCATGTAGTATTCATGTACTTTATATATCTAATATATTTAGGTACCTACACACGAACTCTACCCTTATAAACTATTCTTCTAACTGGAAAATAAACATTTATTACAAACTAAATCACAAAACTGTCCCTTCTCTACATATTTCATTAATTCCTCTAAATACTAAACTAACAATACTTGTGTTACAGGTTACAATACCTTTTAAAATTATTTTTCATGTTACACATGAAAAAACTATAATACACGAGAGTCAAAAACTGACTTTAAGGAATGAATCATAAAAACAAACATGGGTTACAATCACAAGATCAGCCCAAAGTCAGAAAGGAAGAGTACTGTTCTAATAAAAATAATTATTCTACGAGATCCGAGTATCATCAGAGAAAGATATACATTAAGTACCTAAACGGATAAACAGTACAGTAAACATGAAGACTTGAAAAGGTATTCACACATCATATAATTTCATTTGACACACGATGAAGACCGCGGTTGGTGACCTGGTCATTATTTTTCAGAGTACTCTTCTTCCCCATCAACATAGCCGTCCCCTTCGTAATTCCCTTCGCCCATTTCATTCATTAGCTCTGATATGCCTAAGAAAGGGAAATCTTCATAATGAGAAGAATTTCCTGCCTGAACTTGACCGTTCGCCTCCCCTGTACTATCTACTTTCACTGCCATCCGTTTCACAGAATTGTTGGCTCCCCCTCCATTATTTGGAAGAAAATTTCGCTTAGCAGCAAGTCCTCGACGTTTCATATAAGCGCATAGTGTTGTTCTTGGAATCTCGTAGTGAGCTGCTGCCTGACGAACGGTGACACCTGACATTGCTAACTCTGTCGCTTTCTTTAATCGCTCTGCTCGATCTGCCGAATCAATTGGTGCTCCCATGGTTGTTTTTGGAGGTAGAACAATACCTGTAGGTCCAGTGGGTGAGGGGCCATCCTCCTTAGCGCGGAAAGGCCGATTTGGAGACGCCGGTTCTGTAACAACCAATATAATATGTTTGAAGTTGAAACTAGACGCTTTTTCAAGACAAATGTTAACTATGAATATTCTTCATACCTTCATCTCCATCAGCTCTCGCCTCTCGAGTTTTCCATTTTGAAAGTGTTTTCTTGGGAATCCCATAGGTTTCCGAACATTGTCGCAATGTCATTCCTGATTGAAGGGCTGTGAGAGCAGAATCTCTAACTTCCTTTCCGTACTTGAAAGCAACCTTGTTAGTCCTACCAGCTGAATTAGAGTTATTAACGGTTAGTCGAAAAATTTTACTTTTCATTTTTGATTGCAACATTAAAAGTCACTATGATTAGCTTAAGTGGGGTAACCCTAAACAAATTTCTCTAAACCGAATGCTGATAATCTTTCTTAATACATTTCATTGTAGCAATAGGCATCACTTTTTCAAATCTACTGGAACCCCTTGGCATAAAAGTGGTTTGGGATTTACGAGAAAATTACTAAAAAAATGTTAATAACAATTCACGCCTTCAAAACAACAGCAAGTATTAAAACGCTAACTACGAAAAAACAACACACGTTTCAAACTATAAGATGGCTTAGAAAAGTTCTTCAAAACTAATTGTAACAATTAAAAAGGAGGCATGAACCTAGTTTTCATCAGACGTAAAGTTTATACCGCTTACCTTGACCATTTTGTTCATCTTCCCCCTAAATTTAAAAAAACCTTTATTAGCATCATAATATATGGTTTTTGTAAATTTGTATATTTATTCACGAATTTATGTCTACTTACATCGGATACTATCGAGTTAGCATCATTTTCGTCACAACCTTCCATGTCTCCATTCTTGAAAATAAAGATTGAATTCATAATATGTTTTTGGCTGATAATATTAAGCTGCCGGTAATAAGCTCGCTTCTAAAGTTACTTAAGTATTCTCACCTCGGCTTCATCTGCATTGTCGCCTTGCTCCTCTTTTATGTTAGTATCTGCATTACCATCTGGAGGGAAAGCATCATCATCATCCTCCTCGTAGGTCTCCTTTTCCTTCGAAAAAGAAGCAGATCTATTAGCTTCCGGATCAGACTTTTTAACTGGCACCATGTTAGATCCTGTGTGAACAAGCTGCGGCTTCATGTTTCCATTGTTTCCACCAACACCATTGCTTGGTCGTTCAACTCTCTGCATTTTCACTAGTTTTGGTGGCTGAGTTAATATTTTCCGTTTAATTTGCTGAGGTTGACGATTGGCTGCAGCAGCTGCTGCGGCAAATGCTGACAAATTATTGTGTTGTCGCAGGAGTGACTTCTGATGACCTTGATTTGGACTTCGTCGATTTTCCCGTTGTACCAATCCTTCTGGTTTACCATCCACAACAAACTCATCCATTTCATCATCATTTATTTTATCCATGTCGCCCTCTGCTAAGCTGGTGTCGTGTGCAAGACCTTTGACCTTGAGGGCTTCCGCCGCCTTGCAGAGGTGAGGAAGCTTTTGTTGACTAATGCTCACTTCCCCATTGTACATGAAGGTGACGAGAGCACGAAGCTCCCAAAACTTCATGTCTTTCAAGTAGATGACCAAGTTGGATGTGGGATTATCAGAAAGAATTCTGTCAAAGTAAGCGGAGCACGCTGAGAGAATCAAACGGTGACATTTTATGCTTTGACCTTCGCAGGCCAACGTCACGTCGACAAACTGTTCTCCTTCCAGCAGTTTTCGAAATACATTTTGGAGCACCGATGTGTAGTTGTTCCAGCGGATGTTGAATTGGTCAGAAGATCCCATTTTTGCCAATATAAAGCTTCAATTGAAGCTAGTAGCAGGTAAAAGTTAAATTTTTGATCGGAAGTACTCAAATACTTCTACCGATGACAGTGTATTGCTGAGAAGTTATCTGTAAAGAACATAATAGAAAATCATTATGTAAAATATGACAGACAAAGCGATGGCAAATACTTTCCAACTGAAATAGAAAGAAAGTTGTGATGGGAAGGAAAGGATGCTCTACATATTGCAAAAGAAATTCAATTCCAAATTTGACACTTGAGACAGTTCCTATTTGCATAAATAAATGATTGCATTTTTGTATGAGTGAATAAACATGTTATTCATTACTTACATGCAGTCCAAAATATTCATCATCGTAAATAATTTTGTTGAAAGCTATTACATTTTTTTAACTTGAACCTTTGACTTTATGAGTGTCCATTACTTATCCCTCTCGTGCATACTCAAAATCCATGAAAGTATATAGTTACTACCATTTTAGTAAGAGTAAGCAATCCCAATTTAGTATAATTTAAAACGTCAGTTTTGACATTGCAATGTTTTGAAGTGTCAACTAGAAATGTTGTTTGCAAACATCAAATTTCGGCTTTCCTTGTAATAAATCATTTTTTTTACATGTGCGGTGCAGTTAATGAAGCGATAAACACATTTTATTGGGGATTAACATTCTGAAATTACATAATCCTTTCAAGAATCTTATCGCTGCAGTAGATAATTTCTTCACTCATTCATTTTGTATAGAGTAAAACGTCTTGGTAGTGCGGTGCATAGCATGCGCATTGTCCTCATTCATAACAAGGTTAGTGAAACCTTATACATATTATATGCAGTCCGCTTGTAGGAGCTTTAAGCACCTAAGCATGATTTTTATGGTTTTCTCAACTAGAAAAATTAAACAATTTATTTCAAGCTCTGGAATATGTAAATTTCCCTACCATTTGGGCTGCACGCTTATTTATGACCTTTCATTTTCCATAATTAATTATATTTTTGGTAGTCGGCAATATCAATGATATTTTAATGTACCCCCTACATAAATACACAGGTATTCTCTTAAGAGTGAAGGTATCAACCAATCAATGTTGAATTTATTGTGTTTAATTGAGTTTCGATGTGTTTACAAACGTAATAATCACAAACGAGGTACAAACCACATCCATCCATTCTAAAGTCATATTGCTTGTAAAACACATGCCAGGCACCCACACGACTCACCTGGTGAATTTTAGAGCCTGTATTTTATTGCAGTACCGTAATATTAAGCATCAAGAGCACGTGTTTCACACACACATATACCTCCAGGGTTTCACAAACTTTTATTGAACTCAACAACGAAATCGTCTTCGGTTAACTTTAAAATTGATTGCGATTGAGTCTATAGTTAAGCCAAAACAATTGGGGCTAATCAAAACAAACTAGGAAACGTTGATTAGGATCAAACTGCCACACTCCGTTTGAAAAGGAGCCTTTGGTGAATACAAATAACTAAATATTGGAAACTAGACCCGACGTCATTTTCGATCTCACTTTATGCCCACCTCGAACTTCACTGACGAACAAAATGGAGATAGCAACTGACTGAGCTACTGCTCTTTTTGTATATAGACCTTTGTGTTGGTAAAATATTCTGGTCCTGGTGGTCCTAGTCCTGTTCCCTGTCCTTTCGTCTTCTTCTTTTGCTCGACTCTTTTACAACAGCTCACCATGAGCACAGGGAAATAAGCTCAACGACGACTCGACACTCTGAGTAGGCAACTACACTCTCTGAGTAAAAGCTCTCGTCGGAAAGATGTTGATGATGTTCTCTCTTTTACTGATGCTGATGATGACGACGGTCGACGGTGGTGTGTATGCGGAGTACACAACAAGTACACTCAGTTTTACGGACTGACATACAGTCAATACGGTGGCGAGGCGACCAGAAATCATGGACCGAGATGAGATCGAAGAGTTGATGAGTACACGACATGAGAGGTAGGTTGTCCGATAGCACTGATGCGTTTGTGTCACTCACTTTCAGCCAGTTACTCACGGCCAATGGACAACATTGTGGGGAAGGAAGACATCATTATCATCATAGTCAACCTGGCCATCGTATCCAGATTCCTGCCATCATCATGCCATGAGAACAAAAAAAAATTACCCACGACAATCCATGTTTGACGAAAGCAACTGGGTTTTGCATTATCTGTCCACATCCATCCACATAACATGCATAATGTAAGTATATGCATATTACTTAAGTATTTTTCTGCGAGCAGGTAAGAGCTAAAGCTGACTGCTTAGTTCATCGTTGTCGTGTCGTACTCACTGCCGTCACCTGCTCCATTATATTATGATTACCCATATTTTTAGAAAAACATAATGATATCATGGTGTTGTGCCAAAGCCAACAGTGATTGTTAGCATTATGTTATCGTCATGCTTCTCTGAACTTTGCAGCAGCAGCAGTGACCGAAAATTCATGCATTTTTATGTCATCCTTTCTTTCGTCTTACATGGTCTCTTTCATTCATACTCAGAGTTTGGAGGATATGCGACGAGAATAAAACTAAGGTGAGGAAGGTGGTGGTGGAAAACAAGAACGGCGACTGGTTCACCAAGATTCCCATCCAAAAGCAATACTCACACTGCAGTCCAATGGCATCATCATAGCCTCACTCTTCATCATCATGATCAAAAAGTAGAGAACGAGTGGAAGAAGGCTTTTTTCGCCTTTCCGTAATTTTTCCATTATTTCACTCATATCATCATCGTGATCATTGTCGGTCAGCATTCATCATCATCTAAAAACACTGCTTTAAGTACAGCATCAGCATCATCATCGTTGTATCATGATCCCGTCATGTCGTTGTCGTGTTTCCTGCTAGCAACAACCATTGCCAGCAGCAGCAGCAGCATAATTCCATCCATGGGAGATGCCAATATTTCCTCCATCTGAAAGCATACAAACTTTACAGGGATTGTGATGGGGAAAGAACAGGAGGAAAAACGAGCGGAACAACTGGCAGTAGAGCAGGCGTGATGGAGGGAGAGGAGGACGACGAAAGACGACAACAACAGTAGTTTTCGAGTTTTTAGCAGTAGCAATGAGCCATCAACCAACCCATGTCTTTTCTTGGTCCATGCATGCGAGAAACTTGTAAATGGGAAAACGGAGAGAAGCGCTCCCATTTATTTCGTCTTTCTTGCAAAGAAAAAAATGGGCAAGATACTATTGCAGCGTGTGTAAAAACAGTTCTATCTCTCTCTCTCTCTGGCTCAGAGAGAGTTGATCAAGAATGGGAGTTGGATTGGAATGAGAGGCTACAAAGCAAGGCAGGAACTGTGCCAGAGTTCTCTCTTTTCGTCACTATTTCAAGAGACAAGAAATGAAAGCGTGTTATCATTATCATATCAAGGTATATGAATGATGGGCATATCAAATAGAATCAACATGGTGGTGTAATGCAGAACACTGCACGGACAGATGGCCTAGAGACGGGATCGGGTAGATGTAATAATATGCATCTTCTTTCGTAGTATAAAGTTAATCTGAACGGCATGGCAAAACATAATAATATGCAGTATTAATGCACACAACTGTGGCGTTTTCCATGGTTGTAGTTGTACAACTCACCCAGTGAGGAAAAGGGAAGCCCTTTCAGTCATTTGAACAAAAAGCGTGAGTTGAGTCAACATACAAGGTTTTCCTTGTTGCAGTCACTCGACTAGTGGAACTGTCCCTGCCAACATCGTATGCCATCAGAACTGGATGGATAAACACCCTTGTGCCCACGCCATGTCAATACAGTAAGTATGTCATAAACGATTGTAAGTCCTGGCTGCGATGCGAGCTGTAGAAGAGCAAGTACCACACTAGCAATAAGGCTTGAGCTTATTAAGAATGTATGAGGGAAGGGAAGAAACATTGTACCTCTCTCTATAAAAGGGAAGCCAACGCAGAGAAAGGTAAGTGGATCGACGGCTCCTTTTTGGAATTGCCAACAGTGAGAGCAACATTTTGCCTGTAAACGATAGTCGTGCATTTCAAACTGGTATTGCTACTCGGATGGTATAACCAGTATGACGATGACAAGTTATACTTGGATGGAACGAGGGACGGGAGCACTGCTAATATGTATGCTGATGACGGGAACGTACCTAAAGTGCTGCCTTTGAAACATTCACTCATATCCATTGACGACAATCGAACAAAGAGGGAAGCTCGTCAATCTATTCCTGAAGGAGGATCACACAAGGATATAAATGCGGCTGGTAGGTCATCTATCTCTCTGAGTATAAGTGAGTCGAATGTCACAAAAACTTTTGATGGATATTGTGTGTTGCAGAATGTAAACGGGATTTAATTCATGGCTGCTGTGACATGGACTGTAATAACGAACTCGTGGAAGGAGGAAGAAACGGAATCCATATACATTTATACTGATTTTTGATCCATGCTTGCTCCTTTCTATTTTCTCGGAATATGGCCTTTTATTGCTTTTGGTTGTGCTATACCTTACAACTGCAGCTCCCTTTGAGGACAGTTTTCCATACTGTGATTTAACACAGGCTACGTCAACAGTTCATTTACCTAACTACACGTTTAGCATCTCCGGGTAGAGCAGCCTCACAAGGCCACAAACCACAAAAATGGGATCACTAGAATATTCCAATCAATTTTATAAATGTATCACAAAGCCCCATTGAAATCAGCATAATGATTCTCTTCTAATCTAATTGTAGTTACGTTTGTCATTTAAATGCTTTGACTTTTGCTTTATAAAAGGAATCCTCGAAAATTGCTTTCAAATCAAATTTAACGTTAATTTTAAATAACTATTTTAATCATACTAATTACTCAAGGCTACTGGTTCATTTGCGTTGTAAATGTTGAATGGGTAGAGACCCAATTTCTATTGCATCAATGTATATGCCTTTATTCCCCAACGTCTAGGTACACTTGCTTAGATTTCTTTCAAACGAACTCCATCTTTTTCGTGCACTTCTAAACTCATGCTCACTGATTATACCTTCCTTTTACCAGAGGAAGCCATATGTATGCATTGATGTTAGGAGACAAAGAATAGAATGCTACTTTTCTATAATCAAAAACGGCATGCAACGATATGGGCACTCGGAACGTACTAACAGAAACAGGAAAAGGGCCACTGCTTTTTCACCGAAAGTTAAATCAAACTGTTACATTATATGTTTATTTTTTAGCCCATAAATTGTAAGTGCATGAGTTTTATACTTCAGTTGTGTATTGGAAACCTAAACTTGGATTATATGGAAATTATTACGATAATATACACTTTTGCATCAGTTCTTTTGATAGGGACAATAATACTATTACTTTGAAGGAATTACCAGCTTCCAGAAAGATCTCTTTTTTTATGAAGCCAAACTTTAAAAAATCCTGCGTTTAATGGCAACATTCTGTACGTGTGTGGTGAGGTGAGAATCAGACTCATGCTCTATAATGGGCTCTCACATTCCAGACTTCAGTTGTGCCATATTTCCAGAGAGAATGGAAAACTCTGGAGTATACTTTTCTTGCACCGGCTTCTCTCTTTGCAAAACCATTTTCCAAGATTTAAGTTGCAAGTTGCAATACCAACTTTTTTGTACAAAACTTTTAGCCGTGACTTGGTACCACGACCATGCTAACATATCCCTTCCCTTTAAGATTTTACCTTTTATTCTGTGCTATCTAACAGAAGGTAATATTTATAGCTGGTTAAAATCAAACACTTTTGAACATTTTTGGAGGAAATCAGCTGTTGGAACACCGTTCTAAATAGTAAATAATTCTGCTGTTGGACTTTTCCCAATTTTTGATTTTTTGTGATAGTACTCTATAAAACCGTTTGCTAAGGGTTTCCAACTACCTATTAAATGCAAACGTTTTGTAATGCTTCTTTTACTTTATATAAATTGTTGGATCCTCAAAACTAAAATTAGTTCAAAAAATTTCCTTAAAAATGTATGCCTGATTACACGCATTGATGCTTGAAAATTTTTCCGTCCAAACCTTAGACAATAGGTATATACTTTAGCTTTCATGAAAGTCCAAACTTATACGAGAATCGTAACACGGTGAAATTGTATATCACCAGACAAGACACGTCTGTACTACTTCAGCTACTTTTTGATATATGTGGGTGCCGATGATCCCACCTGGAAAACGTGCATATAATGATTCCATGTAGTAAATCGTTAACCAAGTAAAAAGTTCGACGTATATATCTCATAAAAATTATATTAATGTTTTCCCACTTTTCCTTCCTTGTCATGCATGTGTTACAAACTCAGGTAATCGAAAGTATGCACGAAGCGGAAAGGGTTTTACACCATGGCAAACACATATCATTATGCCATTTAATAGAAAAGACTATAAATTGTCCAAAAACAATCACCGACTTTAGGGAAAACCCTTCGAATAAGACATATCTTTAAGAGGGTTGTCAGTACCATGAACGATTAAGAAGGATGTGTCTTTATAGTTTGATTCACATTCCATTAGATTCAAGCGGAGGACAGATAGACATCTAAAGTTATTGGTAGTAAAACAACAACAACATACAGTGTAGCCATTTGGCAGACCGCGTGGTATCTTTGGACTTTCTATGTCGCAGAGGCAATACGAAATTTGCCATCAGTTGACAAGTCTCTCTGTATACGTACGATTGTTATACACAATAACTTTCATTCCATTACAAGTAAGGTCCAAAGTTCCAGTCTGGCCCGTGGAATGGAGTCGGACTGCTTTGAGACTGAGAATGATCCATTAATAGCCAGCAATATCGTGCAGACCCAACTTTGATAAAAAGGAAAAAATGTGGGATAAGGACTAACTAACCGGCTAATTCAGCCTCTTGTTTTCCTCAAGTTTCTTTCTTCTTCTATTCTCGATTTCCTATATCAAATGTCTTAAAGCGTGATTTTGTGCCATATATGTATATCATTACTGGCTCCTTCGAATAAAAAAACCAACCCTTTGCCTAAACATGTTACGGGAATACTCATGATCAGTGACATTGTACAAAAATATTTCGTTTTAGCGAGCAAAAGAGATTTTTTTATATTGCAAAGTTTACTTTTTAGCATCTATGCATAATAGAATATCATGATCACAACAAGTAAGGATTGCTTCGACAAAAAGGAAAACCGTCAGTCAGCTCGTGTGTTTAATGTACATGTGTGTGTGCGATTTGCTCGCTCAGTCTGCCTCCATGTAGTGCATAGATACTTCAAAGTTATATCCCTGCACTTTGCTATGGGATTGAATTAGTGTACGCTACTAGTCCCTTTCAGATGATCACATCCCATCACACACGGTACTTGGGCTATATGCACAAGTTTTTGCCTTGCATTGCAACTCTAACTTCATTCCATTTGCTTGCCTTGCTTCGTTTTCGTTCTCAACTCTCAGCTCAGACTTGGTTTACCTGTCATCGTGAGAGCACACGCGAAATGTATCTGCAAAAAAGACAACTTTTGCACACTTGTTCTTCAACCAAAAAAGTCAAGTTGAGTGAGTGAGCAGAGACCATTGCTGGCTTGTTATTGTGTGAGTGTGTGTTTGTGTAAGCGGGAGCGAGAGGAAAGAAGTAAGATTTTCCTTCGTTTCTTTTATTACAACCTCAGCTCTCCGGCTCCTTTGCATTTCCCTAGTTTAATATTGTTATTATTATCATTCCCAGTTTTTTGTTCATGGGACCCTTTAGAAGGCTTCCCAAGCGGAAATCATTTTTTAGTAGTGACTCTATTACTTTGTAATAATGCTTGCTTTTTTACAGTTGTGTTCTCGACTTAACATTCCCACAAAAACATAATACAAATAAACTTTTTAGATCGGCCGGGCGTAAGGAACTAGTCTCACTTCAATTTTCCTAGATACATATCTACCGTAGGCTGACTACGAAGTGAGAACTCTTATAAAAAGAGTTGTTTTTGTGTCCTTGTTTTTCACTCTTGATTCATTTTCCTTTGTCAAATATAAGGAAAAATAGCGTCCTCCTAGATTGAGTTATGCACCCCGCACATAAAATTTATACAATAGAGAAAACACACAAAAAGACTATACAACTTCATCATTCTTGTGCAGAGTTTTGATGAACATGTGCTTTCCCTCATCTTCATCAACTTCATTATGACTTTCATGTGGCAGCCCATTGAAGGTGAATGATGAGTATATATTATTAGTTGTGTGAGTTATCCGTCCATGTATACATACATACATATATACATACATTTGCATTCAAGTCCTGAACACTTGAAAAAAAACATTTATGAGGATAAAGTCACGTTCCTCGTTGAGCTGAGAGAGGTAAAAAGACAAGGGAGGCAGCGGACACCGATGTTTGATAATTATCATATGGTCCCAGTAATTAGCTACTCTGTTACCTCCTCCGGTTCTTTATACGGGAAAAAATTGAGTCCATCTCATTGTACACAGCAGATAATTATAACCATTCACAGTCATTTTGTCACAATCTGAAGTTGTGATTTCTCTATCATTATCCCATACCCAACTCAAATATCGTGGAAAGGAACATAAGGAAAAAAACAGTATTTCGTGAACATTATTTCACTTTCATATGTGCTATGCCATGTATGCAACATTTTTGTTGTTGTGAATTTGAGTTTTCCTTTGTTAAGCACATATTCTAAGTAGATATGTTTGTAAGCTTAACCCTATTGTGAAAGCTATCGAACCTTACACATTTCTCATTATGCACAGCATTTTCCCATTCAATCAGAACTGTTTTTGGTTGATGTTGATGGTGATATGCGCTTTGGAACTATTTGCATGCAAATAAGTTTACCGTAGAATGTGTGTGTAGTGTGTGCGGTTATTGGAATTTTGATTAAGGCTAAAAGAAATAGCATAACATCATCCTAAGTGCATAAGTTTTTGCGTATGCACTCTTCCGGAAATTTTCATTAACTGTGCCACATTGACTGATGAGCTTGGAGCGGAGACTGTGAGAGTTATAATTAAGCAGAAACTGGTATATTGGCTTTATTGGTGGAAAATTGGATGTTAATAAATGAACCGAGTTTTCTAGTTGTTGTGTTGCACACATTAACGGAGTGAATCCCGAGAGAGACAAAAAGGGAAAACTACAATTGGAAATGACTTCCTCCTGTTCTTCTCTTACTTTGTTTGTGTGTGGCTTGAAGATTCTGTCCGGTTCGAAGTTTCACCACTCTATCCTCTTCAACCCTGAAATGTAATATAATGTAATGAAATTTCCGCATCACAAGAGACTCATATTGTAAAACTTGTCTTCGACTCCTCCACCATCCTCATTTTCCTCTTTTGCACCGGTCCGTTGTTCCGACCTGTGCTTGTCTCACTTTTTCTTGTCGTGCCGGTGAGCGAGATGTGCTAAATTGTGGTACATACGTAAGTTGCATAATATTGTTTAACATATTCTATCAGATGCATGTTTCTATGTAAAACATTTATATAATAATATGTTTATTTGAGTTGGAGCCTTATTCCATTCTCATTCTCACGTCTCGACTTTGTCCATGAGCATGTAATTTACAGCTTGGGTGGCTTGTTTTTGAGTTACAATTTACAAAACTCTTCGAAAGCAAAAAAAAACATGCAAAACCCACGTTTACAGAGAGTTTTGTTTGTGAAGTACTAATAAAGCATCCCATCATGCACTTGAGTATAATGCTTATTGATTCGTCAGTTTGCCAACTCACTTGTGATTGTCACCTTTTACGTAAAGGCAAATGAGAAAATGTATTGTTTTCATAAATTAGGATACGTAGATGGTAGAGGAATCCACTCTCACTCTATATTTGCTGCTTATTTTGTTGGTTACACCATAAAAACGGCTGGTTGGGTTGCCACGATTGCCACTGCTCATTGTATTGTGACAAAACCTGCAGCAGATGGATATGTGTTGCAAAAGAAACGGGATGCTTATGCAAATTCCATTCCATTTTCTCAGTCGATTCAAAAGATAAGGAAAACTACCCACTTCGAAAGAAAGACCTCAACTCTGGTTGGATATATTGTGTTTTGAGCATGATGTTGGCATATCTATACCACCGGATGTGTGAATTTGGTGGTTTTAAAAGGAACATCATTCATTCAAATCAAACTTAAAATGCAACGTGAAATGAGAGTTTTGGTTTGTTTGATGATTGTCTTCAGAAAACCCACAAAGGTTGTAACGTGATCCAAGGTTTTTAGAGACAGGACGAGAATATCTTTTGCTATAATCTGACATGTGCAATTTTATGGCTGCATTCTAAACTATTCTTCTGTGTATTATGAACCCGACCAACGGCAACCAGAGAAACAGAATAAATTGTCTTATTGCCATATAGTGACAGCGGAAACTAATTTGCATAGATATACGAATCAAAAACGATGCGTGGCATACAACCATGGGGTTCAGAATGTTGAAAGAATTTAAAAGTAAATCTAAAAATCCCCATAAGTAAATAGGTAGAGTACGGTACAATACATCAACTGACATGACGTTAGTTACGAAACAACCGACGTTATTAAAGCTTGATCATACACTATGATTCCGTAAAGTTATGAACATTTTCTGTAGACATTTTCAATCCCTGTCTCGGGCTCGAGTCTGAAATTCAAACAAAGTCTACTACTACACGTTTTCCGCAAATCCTCAGGTCTTTCTGTGCGGTCTCCTTCTCACCTGAATCAACAACTTTCCATGACCAATTCCAATCGCAGAGGTAGAGTGGGACTGGTGGATGTTACGATATTGTACCACACAAAGTGTGGTGTCTCAAGTTCGAGACAATGTGGTTTTATACCATTATTAAGGCTCTTATTGTGTTATGAAAGCTGATTTATATTCATTCTATATGCACGAGAAAACTTGGGGTAATAAGTGCTTGGAGAAATAATATTTACACAACCATAAATCAGATCCCGTTTCAACTTTTCGCTGCCAACATTTCTTTCGGTGATTAGATAGAAATAAGTACACAACGACTTGGTTGGTGATGTGGTGGTGATGTGCTCGAGTTGGGGAAAATATCAGTTTTTATTTTATACGCTCCATTTGCCACAATTAAAGTTTCCGGTCCTTGTTTGACGCACAGGCCATTCACGGGAATCAATAATAAGTCCATTAGTGGCCATCATCCGACTCATCAAATAGAATCGCTAGCAAAGTCAAAGAAGAAAGATAATGTGACAAAGAATTTTATTTTAGTTTTTACATTGTATCCTCTCACACCAGCCAATGACAGGTGAACTGTTGTTCCAGCAAAAAGTAACACCTACGTTCACTCTCGAAATAAAGAATGGAAAGGGCTTGTTTTTTCCCAGAAAATCTTTTTCTAGACTACCAGTAATTACAAGGAAGACTTATATCGTCATATTGGATGTCCGCTGAAAATAAACACTTCAATTTCACTGCTTTATTATTTCTCCACCAGATTGGTTGCAAAGGAAGATTCCGGAAAAAAAGTGTTCTTTGCACGTTGCACGCAAACATAACAGGCATAAGCTACTGCTACTCTTCATCAGTAAACATACGGGAGCAGTAGAAACAGGAAGAAGGATGAGATGATGAAGTGACAGGAACGAGTGGATTGTTTATTAAAGGAAGCATGTCGCTAAAAATACTTTGCAGACTCGTCTGAGATTGGGCAAAAAATATGCAATAAAAAACAAAAATGCTACCACTCTGCTGTTACATTGTCGTTATGTTTAAACCTGTTGTTTTTGCTTCTTATCAAGCAAGAGCTGAATGAAAAACTGTTGTGCAAAGTAGAAGTAAAAAAGTTTCATAAAAGATAATATTATACACTTCTGGAGAAATAACGGAACAATGCCAATCCCGCCTACAGTCGGTGTTACTACTTCGCCTGTCAAACAATATTAATGATAATCATAGGATGTGCATTAACCAAACTGGGAATCACTTTGTAGCTGGAATCCCAGAAACAAAAACAAGATGAATTGTATACATCAGTCAGATTGCATTTAATTATTTTGAGAAGAGACTTTGAAGGACGGGACTGTGGTTTCCTGTAGAACGTCTGAAAACTCTTCATGATACCTTCGGAAATGGAATTTTGACAGTTGGATGAATTCCTAAACCCCTCATGAAAGTATTTCATGACGTGATCTTGACAAAAAATCACTTTTTAGTGAATCCTGCCTCAGCTCAATGCAATAAAGCCAATTTCTCCCTGTTGCAGTTCGCAACTCATCTCATTTTCATGTTGTATGTATTCCCATCTACGTGTTTCTACTTTGGTGGTGTCGTGTTCATGAATCACAATCACATTGGAATCCTTTCCCATTCCTCTTCAAACTGTGGGCTCACTCATCCCTCCACAAAAATGTGCAGCATCAATTGTGTATTGTGATAAACACAGCAGGTTGCATTTAAAAAATAGATGATTTGCATTCACATTCTTTAGAAAAATAAGAATGGAAAAAGCGTGATTCCCTGTTTTTGTTCTTTGGCTTGATTATTAACAGGCACAGCACCACACAAAGACAGTAGATACTTCATGATGCCCCACTCCACCGAATCGTTGTTTTTTGTTACCTTCAGCTCAGCACAGCACACAATCCAACTTAACATTACTTATTTAATGCCATTGACAATAATAATAGTAAATAGTTGTAATGAAGTAGTTAAAATCTTTTTTTTTCAGAGAGGAAATGAAAATGTTCTTTAAAAAATTAAGATAAAAAGAAAATGAGCCATTCAAAAAGGTGTACTTATGTGCAAAGCTGGCATTCACATTTGCAGATTATTTTTTTAATTAATGAATTGAGCCGAGATGAGAGAGTGAGTGTGATTAAAGGTAATTGAGACTGCTGAGTTCCTAGTGAGTAGAACTCATGAGTTTTATAAACTTTATGGCAAACAGCAAAACACGAAGGAAGACGTTATTACGGCACCTCACGACATGTTTGACATAATGTTTTGGATTTTCTCTGTCATTCGAAATATTTTTAGCAAGAGTTTCTAATTTGTAATTGCGGTGGTATTAGCTGTTATTTCTTTTACTGCTTCGCATACATACATAAAATGAGCCATTACGTATCAGTACAAATAGCTGAATGTGTTTTTCAGCACATTATTGCCAATCATAAAGTTTTGGAAAACCAACAGAAATGGTCGCAATAGGGAGCTTAGAAAAGATTGGAATGTTGAATGACCCCCCAATAATCCTGTTGAACATTTTTCCAAGAGCCGATTTATTTTCGCATTGAGAAGTAGTAGCTCGGCTCGTTTAGTGAAGAGTTCTGCTTACTGCTTATCTTAACTCAAGGATACTACTATTTTTTGCTATTTTCAGAATTTTGGACCAAGTTGTTCCTGTCGGATTGTTTACTTTGATAAGCTCTCACCATGATGATGAGGGGACACGGGCGCTTTCGTCATTGGCAAACAATTTTATGAGAAACCTTAGCCCAGCAGCCTTGATTTAAAGTGTGATGATTCGTTCTTCAAAATAGTTAGATTTAAAATTACACTTACCTCTACATATAACAGTACAGCAGCATGTGCCAATACAAATATGAGAGTAGTCCCAGTAGTCAAATTATAATCAACGGTGGCATTACAATTAGTTCCAGTATTTTGAGTAATTATGATACTTGATGGAAGAAAACATAATTATTGTTTAATTTAAGTACACAGAACTTACAAGAGAATGAGATCGAAATGACTGACACAAGACAAATATTTGTGTCTCCTCAGTTTCACAACAACATTATTTCCAAATCCGTTTAGATTGAGATGATAGTAATTAACTATATCTGTTTACACACATATACATTCTCTTTGTAGAAGTTTATAATCAATTTGCTTGTACGTTTTGAGTGACGCTAGTAATAAGGAACGTTAAGTGGTTATTTACGGAGGTAATGTCACTAGTGCGTCGACACTATCTTTCAACATCATGGCTTTATTAAAACAGTGTTTCTGCTACAGTCTTCGACAAGGCTCCTTCATCATTGGATCCTACTCTTTGGTAAGTTCACCTAGTTTCTACTAATAACACTTATTTACGCCTCACTAACACAACTTTGCATAATAAATTCAAGTCATGATAATTCCCTTCATCTTATATCAGCCAAACGCAAACCTTCGTACACAGTACACTGCATCTGACAACATCATGATGCTATTATTTTACTAATTTTCTGAAATAATAAATTGACGTGTAAGTTTTCATCTCTGCTAGGAGAGTATTAAGTTTTGAATGAACTTTAGCTTCACACACGCAATTAATTACAGATTCCCCATGAAACAGCAGTATTCACCCTTTACTTAAGTTCTAGTAGAGTTTACAACATCATTAATTTAAACAAGCTAACTTAATAATACTTAACATTACGGGACAAATGAGAAAAATAGAGATTACTGTAACATACATAAATTAATGTGAGCTACATTGCTCACTTTGAATCATGATATTGTGTGAGCTGACATTGAAAACAGCAAAGTAAAGGTAAGCCGATTTCCTTGTTCTGAAAAAAGGATATATCCTACGCCTCCGCTCGTTTCTTTCATATTACAATCGTAATCGGTAGCAGGAGCGATTATGCTTACTTACTTTCATTATATTTTAATTTTGGTTTGATGTTGGATATGAAAATCTATTCATGCTATGATAAGTACAGGCAGAAAATCTCTTGCATCATCAAAACATTAAATATTGTATTATGCCATATGTATATTATTGTATTTCTTACATTTACTGACGGTATGATATATAATATTCTATTCAATCAATGTTCCCTTAGTATTACACCGTCAGTATGAAGTGAGTTATTCTTGGCCACCAAGTAAGTAGAGTTGTAGCATTCAAAACATGCTTTCAAAGGTTTAGTGCTAGGTACATAATGTACTTTGATCCCATCAATCATGCATGTACCTTAATCCGTCCGGCTTTTGAAAAATGTATCTGTAGCAAAAAGGGGAGATGATGTTTTATGTTAGTTTCTGCGTCAGTTCCCAGTTTCTGCCACATTGTGTATTACAGACATACGTGGACCAAAGCAGACTTGCTCAAGTTGCCCCGTGGCGTTTCATTCAAGAACTTCCTTCCGCCTCAAAATAGAACTTTTTGATTTTACTTGACACTGATCATAAAATGTTACGCACATGCATCTAAAGGTAATAAAACAAATGACGTTGTAATTGGGTCCACCTCCATAAAGGATACATTTTTGGGTGCCGCGTGCTAATTACTACGGCGCAAATACCAATTGAGTTTGTTACGTTGCATTAAAAATCATTATTTATCTTTCCTTTTCCATTTTGAGTTTTTCATCTACTCAATGTGTGTGGCGAATGAGTTACCAATGATATGAATACAATGTATAGCGAAGTCCATTAGTCAGAATGAGAAAGAAGCACAGTAAATAGTCATGTCGAAAGATTTTGAGAGAGGTTGGAGTGGAGAGAGAAAGAGAATTAGATACGCTTGTTGATCAAATGCCTAGAATCAGCAAACTGTAGCGAAGTTTACATTTGTACTTTTAATCGTATAGTTTTGTCGCTCTCTGTGCGTATTTTTATAATAGATGTATGTAGCAAGGAGCACGGAGCAGCGCTAATGTTAGCGTTCTTGAAGCAATTAAAATAACAAGGTATGAAAATGAGCTGAAACACTTTAAATGTAGATTGAATTTAATTGTAAGTAGAACAAGTTTTGGGATGACAGTGTAGGAGGATTTTTTTTATTGGTGTAATACCAAGCGTTACATAGGTAGCTACATATCACATCCCTCTGCATCTTGTTGGTGGTCACCAGTTTGACTGTACCTTTAAAAAAGAAACTAAAAGTAAACACTTCATTTTTCCACTTCAAAATGTCACGGTCGTATTATCGCCCAAGTGAGTTTACATAAATAAATAATATATATGAGAGATGTGAGCAATGAATTTTGAGCTTGATGTAAGCTAAATTGGCTCTGCTTGGCTTTTGTATGAAAAAAGTGAAATTGGTAGGTGGCCAGGTAGTTGGTTTGAGTGAGGTCTTGTCTTGTTAAAGAAAAATATTCAAATAATTCAAGTTCATATAAAGTAATAGATATATGCGTGGGAAAACCGCTTCTTGCACATTTTTTATACCTTTGAAAATATCTGTCACTTTGGATTCAAATCTTCTGAAATAAATTTCGTGTGCCATCGCCAGTCTTTTCGCCGAGTTTCTTCCGATTTTGGTATATTTCCACCCACTTTCCTTTATAACATCGAAAATCTTATGATGTCTTGCCAAAAATCCACATACCTTGATCTGCTATAGCTAGATAGGTGGTTGATTTCACATCTTTTATTGTTGTGGGAACCATCAAATTACCATCAAAATAAGCACGGGTTTTTGCAATAATGTACGTTGACAAAACAGTCTCACCGGCATTCCAAGGTAATGCATTTCTTCGTATTTGTTTTACTTCCGGTGTTGGATGCATCATCATCATTATCATTACCTTAACAATGCAAGCAGACAAAAATTCGTTAGTTCCATAGCAGAGCTTCAAGACCAAAACAAGTTTGCTTTTTAAACGACATCAGCAATCCATGCACAGCACCGCGTCGAATATTCAGAAGGTTAAATGCCTTTAACATTTGTCGCTTTTGTTTACGTTTCGCTTTCGCCCTGCTCGACTGAATCTGTTGTTTTAATGTGAAGTACGTGAATGGAACTGTCTAGCAAACATCACTTTCCTCTGCAAATATGTAGACATACAATGCATAACACAATCTGTATGCATCAGATTTTGAGGTGAAAGAAAACAATAACTCTGCTTTATCACGAACTGACTACGGTTCAACCATTTACGTGTATAGCAATTGGAAAGGAAAACTGAAAAAAGTGTTTCGGGAAGAAACGAATATGTATATAACAATAGTGTAAATGGGTGATTGTTTCGAATCCGTAATGTAATTGTCAAATAAGGGAAATGCTGTTCGTAATTTATTACTTTTTGGTGATTTTCTTTCGCAAGGATTTGGAGTTTTATGTGGTTGCGTAAAACATTTTCCGTAATAAAATAATGTCCGATCCTTTTAGCTGCAAAGCAGTAATGAAAAACTCTCTATCTAGTAAGTAGTTGTCATGAAAAGTGTTTTCTATAGCTTTAATCTTGTGATTGGAATGCACCCTTAAAAATGTGCACATGATGTAAAGTACTCATCTAATCGTTTTTAATTAATTTACGAAACATAGCACAGTGTCAGCTCTGGATGCATGTCATTTCTGACTACTTCCGCCACATTATTTGCCAAAAATTGAAGTTTAAAAATGGCATGTGTTGACAGTCAAAAAGAAGTTTTGACTCCAACTGATCATTATTATTCTCATTCACAATCTGTATAAAGACAGTGATCACGAGAATCACTCTTCACTATGCAATAATTCTAGTACGCAAAGAGTCAGCCAGAATGTCTTTGCTGTCATGACATGTCATTTGCTTACTTAAAACACGTATATGTAGTAAGTGCACAAGCTTCTTGATTATTTTCTTCTTCCAAAATGCACTCTTTGCGTATCCTTCCACACAGGGATATTATATAGTTTTTACATTTGTTACTCGCCAACTTGGCAATTTTGGCATTGTTCTCACACGCACATTCATTTCGTCTCCGCTTGCTAAGTAAGAATCATTCATTATGTATTACACCGTGTATTTATATTATTGTCTTGAGAGTGAGTGAGTGAGAGATGCTTTTTGTAATGTTGTGACGTTCCCTATATAATGATTGTATATGATGAGGCTCAATACATCTTTTCAGCATATTGTTAGCAGAAACTTTGAGCGTGCAACTCAAGAGTTTTTCAAACTTTCGAAATATCCCCATCACATCATGTGCACAAGGGACAAGTGTGTATATGAGTGTGTTTTCAGTTTGAGTCCAAATGCCTTTCAACGTGTGTGTATATAAATATACATAAAAGTGCGATTACATGACGGTCTTAGTAAATGTAAATAACAAAAAAAGTTTGGCAAGCGAACATTGGTACATGCATGCACTTTGTTCTTGTTCATGTGTGGTGCAGTACGAGTTTATTTTATGTGTACGAGTAAACGACTTCAAAAATCAGGCAGACTTGCTGCTCATGCACATTCCACTAACAGCTAAAATTCTAAAATGTGGACGAGAATATATGTTTATTCGATGTTTCTTATAGTATACATATAAAATTACCTGCTTATCTGCCTACGCATATTTATATTGGTTGAGAATGCTGAATATTTTCTGTGGATCTATATATTTCAAACAGATACGGTATAGAACGTTGAATAGTGAGTTGGCCCTTTACATTAAACCCTTAGACGCTTAACGTATTGTTTTATTGGAATTGAGATCATTTCTGTGTACATATTACTGATCAGGGGTGTTTCATTCATTTCCTCTGACAAAATTCGTAAACAAAGCGTTCATCGCACTTTTGAAGTCGAAAACTGGCTCGTTCCATGCTCTCACGTATGATGGATTACTTTTCAAGTTATGGTTTTACATCACTACAGTCATCCAATGGGAATCTGCCTTTTTTCGTTTTGTTATATAAGACTCCAGACTAGGAGTAAGGTCGCTCTTGTTAGCGTTGATCTAGATTATGCATAACTTCATTTTCTGGAAAACTTGAGAAAATATGCAAGGTTGATTGATGAAGTAGAACTTGGAACTGGAACAGTCAACCAACCTACAAGCAGACAAAGAAAACATTGTGTAATCATGAGCTAATCAGACACAGGGAAGCCTCGTTGTACAATCAATATAACTGATTAGAATGTTGATATTGGTTTCGTTAGAGCCTTCCTCTAGATAAACATCAATTTAGAGCAAACTGAAAGAAGTGGAAGAAATCACACCAATTCATTCCCATTCAAAACTTTTTCTTTCATCGTAGCAGCATCATTCCTCGACAAAATTTTCTTATCGTACGCAATTAATTATTATGTGACTAGGTAGAAATATAGTCAGAAATTTATTGCAAAATCAGGGTATCAAAAGTTTTTACTTGGCTGACGAGATTCTATCGCCTACGTTGCTCTAGCAGTACTCAGGCGGTGGTAACCAAATAGTTCTCGATGTACGTGCCAAGACGGGCTAGTTTTTGGAGACAGATTGGCTACAGGATTTCCTAATAAGTGCAAAGGATATTATTCATTTTGATTCTCTCTAATCTTTCAAAAATTGCTGTACAAAAAGGTAGAGCGGCAGGTGCAGCAAGGTTTATGTACATAGCCATCGTGTAGGTTTCATCATCTGACAAACATACCTTTGAAGCTACAAACTTAACAATTTCTGTGCGACATGCTCAACTTGATTGTTCCTTTGATGCGCAACTTGTGCTAATGAGTAAATAAGTTATGTAAAAAATCATTTTTCATCTTCACTCCTAAAAACATTTTCGCTACGAATATGGTAATAATGCAACTTGTTTTTAGGGTCATTTAAGGTGGTCCCTGCTGCTTTCGTTGATTTGTTTCCTTGCAGCGTAGCGATGGATTGGCCAATATATATGGTAGCCTCACACAAAGAAACGTCAAATAATTAATACCTGTAATTAAGTGGGGGCACACCAATCCCATCAGCTTATTATTACTGCAGATACAAACTTTATATTAGATGCTTGTTCGTCCCACACACACTTCATTTTTTCTTGGCATTCTTTATGCATTTATATGGGGTATTTATTAGAAAATATTAGAAAAAGTAATAAAGATCTCATCATGTTTGCTTCTATCCAACAAGTCTGTCACGTCGCACGCATCCATGCATTCATCTTGTGTACAAAATGTGTATCAAATTTCCACTTGTAATCGGCATCCCTAACATTTTTACGGGGAAATGTAATAAGTTTTACTTGTGTCATTATTAGATTTTCCTGTAAAAACACCAAACACACAATTTTGTTTCGAGCATTTACTCCGTCATGCTATTTTCAGTAATATGGCAGCAAGCTTTTATATACCATAGCATCGTCATCATCATCATCATCAGCTTTTGAAGATCTTTTCCGCACATACCATAAAAGTCACCGCTGAATTGCAGAGGAATGCTACTAAATTAGACATCTGTTTGCAACAAGCAGCTCTGTAGAACAGTGTTTCGCTTCTAGTTCTTATTCTTTTCCCCATGCTTCCCGTATGTTACATAAATACATGTGGTTTTTACTGATATTTTGGCAACGTGGATATAATTCACGTAGTTTTCTTCGAAACATGAAATGCAACAAAGAGGTTTTGTTGGATTAAATCAAAATTAAGGAAACCTCAAAATAGTGATATATTACCGACGACGGGGAGCAAAGAGGAGAGCCTTCTTTCTTGGTGAGCTTGTTTGGAGCTATCTTGAATGGAAAGGAATGCAATTCTTGGAGGCGTTCGTTTTGAGCTTTACTTTAGTTACTTTATATGGAATGTTGCATGATAGCATTTCATCATTTGGCTGACAGCTTATGCCCTCCGGAAATATGGGCCTTGTACATTTAATACAATGTAATGTGATCCCATATTAACCTTTTCCCTTGTATTGCACACAACCTTAGAAAAATTCATTACGGTCCATGCGAAACCACATCAATTGAATGTGATTTTGAAACAATCACTTGCTTTAATTTATTTGATTGTTTGTTGTCATATAAATATGAACAAATATGAGAAAGATAATACACATAATATATTTCATTTAATGAGTTTAGTGCAAATGATACTCTACAAATATACATTTTGCTTGAATGCACGAGCACGTTCCTCTCGTAGGTGGCTTGTGTCGTGTCCACGTTGTAAAGACATTCATAATGCATTAAGTTTTGCAGCTCTTCAACAGCCAGAAAAATGAGTGTCGTGGCATGGCAAACGTAAGTCAAGCACAACGAAACATTCAGTGTCATGCAGTGGATCACTTTTTTTGGGAGATGCAATCTGCAGCCTTGCAGATGGTTTATGAATGTTATGAATTTCTGGGAGGCTACACAACACAGCTTCTTCAAATTATCATGAGCTTTTTCTCCGTCGAGCATTTAACGCTTCTTTGAACTGTGGAGTAATTTGTGTATTTCTGGAAGAATTGAAATGTTTCTTTCAAACGAAACTTTGCCTCACGACTAATGTCTTGGGATTTATGAAAATCTCGGCTCTTGTTTTCTCTACCTTGCTACTAAACGCAATATTATATATCCTTATGGGTAACTCATGCGTCACGAATATATACACATATATATATTCCACATGGAAAAGGAAAATTGATTTTGTACGTGAGCAGGAACTACAAAAAGGCTAACGCGGTGCCGGTACTAGTACCCATTCCCTAATGCATATTACACTAGTAGTGTCTAAAAACATTCGTTCATAATTTGTCTTCTCTGTCACAGATTTTCTGGCACTGCTAAAATAATAATGTTGGGCTGTGAGAACTAACGTAATAATGTTATAAATTATTACGATGCGGATTTAAAAGTGTACCGGACGCTATAAAAGTACGAGTGTGACCTTTTGATTGCATGACTAGGAGAGCTAACTAATTTGCATGGGATACAAAACAAAGAGCTAAATAACTGTTTGCTTTGAAATGCGATATGACATAAAAAGCCCTAGCGTAAAAGAACCTAATCTTAATGTTTGCCGTCTAACTTTAGTTAGAAAAGGACCATTTGTATATATTCCCACAGCAACGTCATTAAATATCCGACGCTTGCAAGCAAACGCAATGCTGATAATGATGACTAACATTGATGGACACATTATTCGGTTGTTGAAAAATACTCATTGGCAGTACTAAACGTCGTTGGCTTGCTGTAATTGTAATGTTTATTTCTGCAAAGTATCATCCCAATGCCATGTTTTCGTAAAATATTTATCCGTCCATGATGTTAGCTATGTAGACCGATTATTATAGTGATCAAGAGCCTCACGTAAGAAAACGCAGTAGCTCACATGCAAACTAATCGTACAAAGTTACATAAAAAGCGCATGTTAAATGTTTGTAACGACAGCTCAAGAAAAGATTTGGATTAGTTTTATAAAACCGTCAAGATTTGCATGCATGTACTAGTTTCCTTTACATAAGCGCACTAACAGTACATCACCATTAAAGGATGAAAATGTGAATGTCTAGTACAGAAAAGAGAGCAGAAACACATTCATGCAACGCAGGATACCGGATGCATGAATGTGTGGAGGAAATGAATTTTAAAGGTCGAAAACTTGAAAGCTCAAACAGGAACATAGAAATAGCAACCATTCATCGTGGCGTGGCAGGAGTTAGTAAACAACTATTGCTCTCCTGCAGAAAATTTGACGATTGATGAAACTAATGCAGTCATTTGCAGAGATAAAAATACTTTACATTGCAACACACCACGAACACACATTTCCCTCCTAATCGCTCACAATTTAGAAGAAAGATTACCTGGCTGTGTACTTGAGGCAAGAGTATTATTTCAAGTGCACACGTTGTGCATTTTGTTTGATCCTTTTTTTTGAAAAATCATCTCATTAAATTGGCACTCGAATTGTGTAGTGGCAGTAGCAGGGGCATTTATTTGCGCATTTGCACCCCTTGAAACATATGGATGTCAAGTGTATTAAGGTGGAGATGTATGTAGGTAAGAAGAATTTAGGAGCACAATGGGATTATATGAAAAAGTGGAATATAATGAAAATTTGCTAGGCGAAAAGCTTTCAGCGATGTACCGCTGTGTAAAAATAAACGAGACGAAACTTCTCCGTTCTTCAAACTCAAATCCACTTTTGTCCCAAGAAGTAAAATAAAATTAAATAATAACACCAGCTGACGCATCTTGTTTTTTACTATGGTGATTTAAAATGGTGTTATACTGTAAGCATTGTGAAATTGTAATGCTATGTTGATAATGACGGGAGGATGAATTAAGTCCATAGACGGAAGAGGGCTGGTTGTCAAAGTGAGCTAGGTTTTTTTTTGTTGAGTGAGGTGCGATACGATGATAAAGTTGAACCTATTAGAAAAGAAATGAAAAAAATAGTTATGAGATTGGGCTCGTCAAGTCGTCATCAAAATCACCGTCATCATCATCATCTTCCTGTGAAAATAGAAAGAAAGGGCTTCCACATGTGTGTAAAGTAAAGAAAGAAGAGCTACAAACAATTTGCTTCTACTTAGCATGCAACAACCATGAATAAACAGTAAATTCCTAAATGTAACCCAGTCAGCTTCCATTCCACTCTCCTTGAATGACTTAAATACTGTTGCTTCTTGCTTAGTCATTCATTGTTTGAGTGCAACAACAAAACTACATTTTTGTTAGAAAAAGCTCGTAGGAGAGAAGACTCAGTCCGGAAGTTTCGTTTTACTAACAACAAAAGCTATCATTTGCCACACAAAGAATGGTGAGCAAGTAGTAGCACCACCACCAGAGTACCGGTTTGAATTAAAAACTATATTATTAAGATTTACACCAGTTAAATTTCCTTTAATACTTCTTTTTTATGAAATATAAAAACTAGTTATGTGGGTTGTTATTATTAATGGCAATCAAGAGAGGCGGGTATGAAAGAAGTCACATCGGGATACTCATGCTGAGTATAATACTTCCTGAGACACTGTTTGCGGCTTTTCTTCAGAATTATCTTGATGTTCCAAGGACATTATAAAATTAAGATTTCCGTTTCATGCACAAATGGAATAATGCAGAAAAGCAATATACTTTATTAGAGTTATCAGCTAAAATTTATACTGCGCATAATAGCAAATTTTATTACGACTCAATCATGGATATGCGGAACGTGAAGTAATATTTCTCTAAAGCAACCCATTAAAACGTAACAATGTGTCATAAGAAGCAAACAAATAATATCCTGTAGTTGACAACAAGATGTGGTAGCCCCATAACACACACAAAATTTGTAGGTAAACCATGGTTTTTGTAAACAAAAACCATCTCATTTGCCTACACCTACACACTAAATAATGGCTTGTAGATTGGGTAATGTGAAACTTTATAAGTACTGGTTTTACCACGTGAGTAGTATGCACAAGTTCACCTTACACTAGGCTGTCTACTGATCAGCAAGCTGAGCTAGAACTTACCATGCACTACACCAACATCATAACACCATCAACTTGATCAATCAATCTTCATTTCGCTCATGATAGGAAACACAAGGTGCAAGGTATACAAAAACTATCTTACGACGACTAGACGAACAGCAGCTCCGCACCTTCAGCATGGTTATTAACACGAGCTACAACAATGAATTATGAATAATTTCAGGTTCACTTGCTCTTTATGATGGCGTGTACAACAACATTATGGGAGATAATATACTTCATTATGCATTACCATTACATAATTAATATGATATGCACCGTTAGATAAATGTTATTTTGTTGGAAAAGGGCAAACCTAAGAATTTCCTGCACTTCCTTTTTTCAATTATTAGACTTGTTGTGATTGACCATTCTATCTAATAATATTAATAAATATTGCGTTTAATCACTCCCACACAAGGATATACTTTTATGCTTGCAATAAAAGATAACAAATTGGTATTTAGAGTATCTGGCTAAGAAAAGGGAACAAGTTTTCTGCAAGACTGTTTTTATAATTCAGTAACACTTGATTCTTGACTAAATGCTGCACTCAGCACTATTCAAGGATGAAATTATGCATAATGAGTGACTGCAAGCTAGAAGCGATTATTAACCCCTAAATGTAAATGATAAAAACTAAATTGAATTTTTAATCTTATACATGAGCATATTAATGATTTTTTATTTCATTTTCAGGTTGTATACTGCGTCGCCTTCGCAGTGGAGCTGTGGTGGATTGTCGAGTCCCTTCGTAAGTTTGTTTTTCTCTGCCATTTTTGTCGTACTTACATTGTCTGTCAATTGAATGGATGACCTACAGCAGAGCTCAATTTTTGGTGACTTGATCAGCAAACCTTTTGTTCTCTAAGGGTAAATGGTATGTTATGCAAGAACTGGCATTACAGTGTGCATTCCATGAATTTGATTAAGTCACTTGAGAAAATGAATTTGAGCATTTAGCACACACATGATACTATTATGATGCTCATGTGTTCTTTGCATTTGCCAATGCCGAACTAGTCAATTGACGTTTGAGCCAGAATAGAATCAAAGGTTTCAAGAAGGATGACATTTCTCCCTCTCTATTTGTTTTTGCGTTGCTTCTCATCTCACATCACATCACATCATCAGCATTCGATTCAAATCGTTATAGCGCACAACTCCCAGAAATACATGAGCTATTCATGTAATTTCGTTGTCATTTGTGTTTTTATCATCCTCGTCAGTCACAATTGATTAACTTTCATTTTCCTTTCGTCCTCAGTTGAGATACTCTCAGTTCCATAATTGGCGAAGACAATAATATCCAACAACAAGGAGAGATGTGAACTCGCAATAAAATTGCATTTCCCTTTCAGTCCTTGTGTAGTTTGAGACGACAACAAGCCAAACAATGCCTTTATGAATGAGTTGTGAAATGAATGTATCCAACCAAACAAGATGTCAGAATGAAGTTAATAATAAAAATGTTTTGAATACTGTTTTTGTTTGATCTCCTTTGATAATGAGAAAGGCATAGTTTTGTCTTCTTTATGAAATCGCGGTGGTGATGTGATGTGATGAGTCTTTGATACAAAATTGGCTAAGCCCTTTCAAATAGTAAAGTTTATGCAAAAAGGGAACAATTAAATGTGTTTGGAAATGAAGTAGAGGCAAACAAGGAGTCCCTCTAAATGATTTCTATCATTGAAAAGTTTCTTTGGTTCTGCTTTCCTCTGAAAGTTAATAATTTTGAATGAGAAAATCAGTAGTGGGCCAAATTGAATTGAAAGCAATCCTTTTTTGTCTACGAAATATAACAGCAAAATGTCAGTGATAACAGTTCCTACATCACATGCGCTAGAAAACCACGAAGTTCAGAGATGCAGCCAACAATTAAATCCATTCAGCAATTACTTTTTTCTGTCGTTAATAATCGTGATGAAAGTATGAATGTTGTTGATTGTATAAACCCAAAAAATATATTATAAGCTTTGATTGTGATTGCTCTTAAATATATTTATTGTTATTTTTTGGTTCTTTACAGTGATTCTTCCTGCTCCAGCTTATACATTATGTGCCTTGTACTTTTTTGATTTCATTATGGCTGCCATTCTTCTCTTCGGTTTACTTGTCGTAAGTTACTTTCATTTAAATTGTGATATTTCTCACTTTTAGCTCAAACCGTGCCATCCATTTTTATAAAATCAAGAGTGCATGTTAGTTTCATGTGCTATTATGGCCATTCGCACGCATATTGAAAGGATGCAGGCGTTTATTTTGTGTTATTGTAACGTGGTCATATCCGAATGGGTTGAATATTGAAACTTTATTCTAGGTCGTTACTCGAGCATACCAAGTGAAAAATGAGAAAAATAAAATTCCCTTAAAAATGTCTGATTAAAAAACATATGAACGGCTGTATGATTTCTCACATACTCAACTTCCTTAACTCAGCACGCAATTTTTACAACTCAATAACTCTGCCGCAGAAAATGATTGTGATTCAGACACTCCCCATTTTATATCATCATCATCATAATAATAAATTCTTTGATTTGCATATTGCCCCATCATTTCATAGGGTTGACTTTGTAATTCTACGATTAATAGACGAGCAGTCAAATTTCATAAGCTGGTTTCACCGACGCGTCGCAGCGAGCTAGAAATGAAAATGTACTATATTTCATTGTTCAAGTCACACTTTCAAAGAAAATACCTCACGGTCTTCGTGATGGAAGGGTTAACTCTAAATGGTAGTGATGATGAGGTGTCTCAGTTTTTAACATGTAATTTTTTATTAACTTTTGTCGACAGAACTGGAGCAAAACGCCCCTTACTTCCAATCTACATTTTAAATAAATGCCATGCAATTCTGTTAGCTTGTTTTACTTGTTAACAAAACCATACGATGATGATAAAAGGTGGTTTACTACTAAAAAAACAAAAGTAGGGCTTAAAACACAAAACTTTTGCAGGAGCGAAGATGACACGCACCGTACATAATATTTATGTAGATGTACAAGTCTAAACTCACTGTCAATTATTGTGACCACAACTGGACTTCTTGTGACAGACAAACTTGTCAGATAAGAAAGAAGCTAATGATTATTTTTACTGTTTTGCTTTGGTCTAATTCATACTAATAAAGATAGGAGTTTGCATTATCAACACAGTTTCTTGTAAACATCTTGTTATTCTTGTGTATTTACTACAATCCACATAAACTGTGATTAGTTTTTAGTGTTCATGTTTGCACCCATTTTAATTTTTTCTTGTGTTAAAACCTATTCATGCGTGCATTGCTAATGCATTTGAGTTAAAACTCATAAAAGTTCGAGGTTTACAATGGCAAACGCACGATTTCAAGCCATTTCGATACTCCCCCATGTTTGTGATTTGGGAGAATCTAAACTAGTAGCATTAAAATTTGTATTTTAAACGGTAATGCACACATAAAGCTACATCCTCAACGTGCTTGATTGTACTCAACCGATCTAACACTAAAAAAGAAGAAGACTAAATGATTTGGTAAATGTGAATATTCAACTAACAAGTTTTTATTGTTTTAAAGCTCTTCAAACAATAATAAAATGAGAAATCCCTTTGACTTTTTTTGTAACTGAACCTTACTGCCTAAAATCTGTTTTTTCTTGACGTTTTTCTTGAAAGGAAAAGTTTTCGTTGCTCTATATTTTTTTACAACAAACCTAATGGTAATCCTATACATGAACATGGTTACCTTTTCTGCGTGGCTAATTTTTCTTCTGAAGCAACAATTTTTCCAAACAGACAAGGTTCAGTAGTATAGCGTAAATACATGCTCATATTTTTTTGGCCATTTGTTGTTTGTGAAAATGAAATGCACACGGAATGGAAATTTGATCATAATGTTGACTGTCAATTAATGAATAACCTCAAACTACAAGAGCGTGCTTCGTTTCGTTAAAGATGATGTTTTTATGTCATAAACATCCCAATATACAATATTAGGCATATAAAGACGGATACATGGCTACTTTATACTATCAAATATACGGAAGAAAAATTTGCCATCTTTACTAAATTTAATTGTGCGCTTCTGTTGCTCTCAGACCAACCATTTCCTTATCGCTAATCAGTTTACCCGCTTCGCTACTGTTGCAATCACTATTTTCACGAAATCCTTAGGTACTCTTTCTCAATCGACAAGAACTGGCTATATTGCAAAACAGAGCTCCATATACCACATGATATCCCATCCTTTATAAATTTTTGTCATAACCTGCGGCAAACTTCAAGCCTTCATGAAAATGGATGCACGAATTATTATTCCCCATCATGTTTTTATGATACACCAAAAACTGTTTTGAAGAAACAATGAAAATGTAGATGATCGTTTTTCCTTCAGTTACACACCTCAACCCAATCCAATCACATGCAAAAGAGCACAGCCAACATCACATCACATCGATTACTGCCACACGATAGAAAGAGGATCATATTGAGAAAGAACACACCAAGGGCTTAGTTTTTGCATTTGAAGGCTTAAATTTTGTATAGGGCTTTTGTACTCACAAGAACAAAAAATTGCAACAATAATCCATTAAGATTGGTATCATCGTCTTCTTCATCATTCTCATCATCATCATCATGCTAATATATATGTGTTGGAGCAAAGCAGCTACTTTTTGTGCTGAGCGAGTCCGTACGGTGCGAACATCCCATCAAATGTCATGCATGAACAAAAGATCTGATTCGCTTTCCTTTTCATGATGAGATTTTATTGCCGATTAATCTAATTAAGTCACTGACACAGGCAAATCAGCATTGAGTCATGAACATATATATTATGTCCAAAACTCCAATCTACAACATGTATGTGTAATGCGCTCATGTCGACGAAAACTGTGAAGGTGTAGAATTGACTGAGAACCACGAAAAAGCCTGTAGTAATATTACCATTTAGAATAAAAACGTGTAGCCGTTAAATGTGCATGCATATCTGTATACAACGCACCTTTGTAACATCTACGTAGTTAGAACTTATGAATATTTTATTTATAGAACTTTTCTTGCTACTAAGATACGAATTACGATGTACCAGAGTGAGCGAGAAGACTGAAGTCTTAGCCAAAATCTTGTGGCTAGGACTCTGAGCTAGAAACTGGTATCCTTTGATTTTTAATGATGTGATCACCATATGAAGTCAGTCAGTCAGTTAGTTGTTGGGCACAAGAAAAGGTGTAATAAAATGCAAAGTAATTGTATCGGTATCCCCAGTCATCTCATCATATTGACGTTTGTAGACGGGCAAAAACATCATCGAGAGCATCACATTGTCAAAAGAAGGAAGCATGTTGAATGGGATTCGATACAGAGAGAAGAGTCATAAAGCACATCAGCATATGAGCTTAACCTATCATTAACTTTCTTTAATGTCTCCCAACTCCACATTAAAAGTTGTAGCCTTCTCTTTGCTTATCAATCATATAGCCAGTAATTACAACAAATTCGCTAGATTTCATCATTTTTATGGTGATTTGATGATGACGGTGATGTGATGTGATGAGACATCAGAAATTAAATGGACAGATTAGACATACCAAAAAAGAAGGCTAAATACAATGCACGCTTGTTGTTGTTTTCTGAAAAGAGTGGTCGTGAAAAGTGATACACAAATAAAATGTCCATATAATATACGTACTTATATGTACACTCGCAATCATGCACCCGCGGAATGGCTTGAAGACTTGTCGCTACCTGGTTACTATTTTGATTAAATGTACATAGTACACCATCATGTCAACGCACATAAACCAAACCACATTTAATTACATTTGTGATGAGAATAAAAGCTTATATGTTTTGTTGTTGATGTTTTCAGAGACAAAGGAAGTACTTAATGAGCTGGACGCTGATGACAGTTCTTTCGTTCTTCCCAGAGGCCGGAATGGTCCTGTTTATGTCACTATATTACTGGGTAAGTCATTAACGATGTCAGATCGGATCAGTTCCTCTTTCCCCTTCTTTATAGCCAACTAGACAGGGATGAAGTGGGGGACTTTTGTCCTTGTTGTTCACATGTGTCATCCATTCGCCGCGTGCCTTTAAAGATGATTCTTCTCTCTCAATGTCATGTCATGTTTGGAAACCTTAGCTTTGGCTTGTAATTGCTATCATGTTACCAAAACCTGCCCTTCCAAAAAAAGATTAATTATTTCGGTTGATATGATTTCACATTGTAATTATTTGACACATAAATAACAACGTTGTTCAAAGGATCATTGAAAACCTGAAACAAATTTGAGTTGAAAAGTACGTTAATTGGAGACTAGACTTCAATTTGAGAGATTGTTGAAAAACTAGAGGGATTATTAGTACATGGCAAAGAGTAGAGAAAATATTGCTCCAAAATAGAATTCCATGAAGTAAGGATTATATATATATACTTCGACTGAGGATGAAATGGTCTCCTTGTTCAAAAAGAGGAGGAAAACGAAGTAAGCAATAATAAAGGTCTTGAGCGTAAGTTTTAAGTTGGTAGTTCGTAAAATGTTTGGCATGAGTAGTCTACTACGACTGGTTAGTTTATTATAAATAAGTTCTTATAAAATCTGTCAACAATTTTTTATGAATGAACGAGTCCTTGCAATGATGTCCATGATGGTTTTTCCTTCTATATAGTTGTAAGTTGTCAAGTGGAACAACCACTTTAGGAGAAGGCGTGTTGTGGTCGACTGTTAACGATTGCTTGTAGCTCAGGCCTAGTTCTAGCCTCTCACTAATCACTACGTTTTCAGTTCCAAGTTTTGAAATTATACGGGCACGGTGTTCATATCTGTTGGCTTATCAAAAAATCGTATCGTATATAAATATTCGAAGTACTTTGAAGTTATTATTAGTTGGGTTATACCATACAAACGACTTTTAACCTTTATAAATGCCAAAAATATATCTCCACATGCGCTATTACTTAGGTACATTTAAATCTCTAGTTGCGGAACTTATTTACTCCCGCTACAAGTTGTGTAAGGTCATATATGACAGTTTAAACGGGTAGGTATGTACAGCTATGTGTCTACCTAACTAAACCATTCAGTTATCATTATACTCATCAACACATGCATCTTATGATTTATTTCATTACTTGTGGTTGAAGGAATCACAACATTTAAATTGAAAACATACACTGTGCTGGATACTGGATTATCATAGGTTTCGGAAGATAAGAGCTAAAAAGTCTTTTACAACATGTATTTATACTTGTGTGTATCGCCGTACTCTACCGTTACATAAATTATATGCATGAGATATGATGAAAGAGCTGCCGTATCATCAATCAAAAGGCTTCTTCACAAATTAGAGCATTTTTCCATGATGCATTCCTTCATGCATTTTGTCGCCTTCTGTAACTAGCGCATTCATAATTCATGTAGAAATTTAATCGGCATTAAATGTTTTTAGATGCAAGGCCACAACTAGCAAAGCTCTCTATAGAATGCATAGCAAACTCACAGTAGTACTAAATTATCGTTAAAGTTTGAATGAATGTTGAAGTTCTCCTTGTTCATCTTTTGAATTGTTACTACTCAATAGTATATTGTGGCACACAATTGGTTTTACAACTTATTTTAATTCTTGTCTCATTTTTATGACCTCAAATCAATGGCTGCCGCTGCTGGGTTGGATTTTGGATTGGAACTTTACTTCTTCAATTTGGATTGTGCACGCTGAAAACACAGCCAGCTCATAAGTTCGAATATGGAGTGATTGAACTAGTGTACTGGTCTCTTCGGGCGATTTTTAATGTAAGTTAAATAAATACCATTACGTAACGTTGTTGTTGTGTTCAGTGTTTTGTGTAATTTGTGTCCAATCTCAATTTTCTCTCCCATTTCGCAGTCTCGTACAAAACACGGTCGCTCCTGTGACAAATACTCAAGTTGACATTCAAGATAAATTTACAAGAGGGTGTGCTTTCTTTACTATACACTATTTCAATGCTCTGTGATAACTCTAAATGAACCTAGTCTAAGAAAAACCATGTGACTTCACCAGAGATTTGTTTCTATATAGTTCTCAATTCACAAATGTAGATATGGTTAACTCTAAGACAACGTGACCTTGTTTTTGTGAACATTTGAAGTTAAAAAAAAAAGAATTGTGCACAATTACGACTGTCAGTGTAAACATAAAACGTATATATCACCCCCATATATAAAAATGAAAGAAACGCAAACAAACTAAGAAAATCTGTGTTAGAAAGCACGAGTTGGAGTTACGAGCGCAATAAACTTATGTAACTGTCGCTAGTGACAGTATTTTATTTTATTACATTTCTACACACACAAATAATATTTTTGCTGATTTGTATTATTGTTTGTCGTAAAAAACACAGTTTGTTTTTTGTATTGCGTTACATACGTTCTTCTCCAAATCTTCTACATCCTAAGAATTCTTACGTTGACCTGAATCCAGTAATAGAGTAGTAATTGCAATCGAGAACTATTGTACTTAAACATTAGTGAAAAAACTGGCTCCTTCATCAATATCAGGGTTTTTCGTAGCGAAGATGTGTTTTGAAAATTGAAGCTGTTTATGGAGAAAATTCGTTCCTACAATACTCCAACTCTTGTGTGACGTCAAACCTACTTACACAACAAGATTTGGATTGGAAGCTTGTGTATTATGGTGGTTAAATGCAATGTTTATGCACTTGATTTAAAAGACCGAGCTAATAATTTTCACTATAAAGTGAAGTGAGTGAATCACCACAGAATGGGAGCTAGAATTGCATGGCAAATGTCACTGTGTCATTCATTATGCTGATGATGCGATAAATTCATTCATAAATGTGATTTTTGAGGTGCAGAAATGTTGTTTTCTGCACAGCCGGGTGAATAATTCATGATTTTTTAAAAGAAAAAACAGATCACTGTCTTGTTTTAATATTATGAATGATTTCCAACTAGCTTTGAATGCCGAAACTGTTTTGCAAGTATATTCAGGTAGAGTTAGATACACGATTCTCAACAGGAAAATATAAATCCAAGCTGCTTTTTCAATAATCTGGCATAGAAAATTTCATAGTTTCTCAAATATAAAGTGAGTTTGTTTCCCAAATATAAAATTCTAGTCATGTCTGGAATGCTTCGTGTGTCAATTTCTGTTAGCAAGAAATGATTTGAAGTTGCTTTTCTTCAAAATATTACAACAATATTGATAAGTACAATTTATATTCAAACTTCCTCTACTGAAGTGTTTAATCTTTTGAGATGCATTCCAATTCCAATTTGTTTCTGAAGTTGACGCTTTGGCTGTCAAACGCACCAATGAGTAATCATGTCCTTCGTACGGATATCATAAAATATGTATATTCCTATTTTTACACTTGGAGCAGAAATATTTTTGCCTTCTTTCGGAACTACATTCTATATTGATTCCGGTCAACTGGTAAAACTTCTCTTTTAACCAAATCTTAAGAATGTTCACACAAAAAACCAAATTACCGACAACCATGGGACTCCTTTTCCTCGTTTTAAACCTTTGATATGAGGAAAATGGTTATCACGGTCAGACGGTCACGTATCAGCAGATTATTTAAATATTTACCGATCCCTTGATCTTGAAAGGTTCTAAATTCTAAAGTCCGTGATATGTATCCAATGTATCCAAATATGTTAATGAACTCGACAACTCATATTATTAGTTTAGAATAACCTTGTATTTCTGAGTTTCAGTGTATGTAATACTCAATACGGTTTATTATTTTATAGATTTTCGGAGCTGTATGCGTTTGTTCATTATACTTGACCTGGCGGGACGAGGAGCTCATTTTGGGGCGTTTACATGATCTCACATTGGTAAGTTTCCCCTGCGTATTCAGTTTCATGCATTATGCGTTTCATTGGTCTTGCCCGAATTTATGAACCGTCAATATTAAGGTTAAATGAGTGGCATGAGTTAAATTGCGATGATAAAAGACCTTGAATATTGATACGTAAGATGAATGAGCTAAACTAAAAATGTAATTAACAACCTAATGCTTCATAATTAGCCATCCATGGATTATTACTAACATTTCACCTACCAGAAGCATTATTAAGCCGTTCCATCGTACGCGTTTCGAGAATTTGTTACTACTAAAGTGGTATTAAATGTCACATATTACTGCACTTCGTTTTATTGGACCTGTTTAATACCTTCTACCTTTGATTTTTAATAAGTTCTAGAGTGTAAAATATGATTTCCTATAAAACACTTGGCAGGTATATAAGGCGAAGTCACAAATAAGTTTTTGGACAATACATTTAAAATCTAATGTTAACCATAAAAGCAATGTATGTACCATATGACACGTACTTGCTCGAGTTTTTTTACGTAGTTTAACCTCTGAAGTACATCCATTTAACCTTCCAGTTTCCTGTCAAGATAATTCGTTTTAGCCACTTTGAATATTCCTTATAGACATAATAAAAATGTAGAATTGTACATCTCATGTACCTGAATTAGAGACAGCCTCATACACCCACCGTCTCTATCAGTTCCATTCAATTCTATTATTTGTAAAGTAGTTACCATTCAATTCAATTTCCTTATTATCTCCCCAACTCGTGTCCACATCCTGCGCAGCTTCAATAGAATCAACCTGTCTACATACAAAAGGAAACCCATTTTTTATCATAGTGAATAAGAACAGAGCATAGAATAATCTTGTGTCTCATTGACGTTTTCCACAGGCGAACGTCGAGACGGGATCCACAGGTGTTGGTGTCTTGCGGAATGGGAACTTCACAGGGACGTTGAAGGGGAACAGCAACTTAGCCTACCAAAATTATGCGTATGTAGATTCCTCACCAGGTCTTCCAGATAATCTAAGTTATAAAAATAGCAACGCATTTCACAGGTAACTATTTTTTGAGAGCTGAGAAATTGGTTGTCTCACATTTTCTTTTGTATTTTGCTATCTCTCACTTCAGTAAAAGCAACTCACCGACCAGCTTGCACAGCTTCTTTATTCACCAACACAGGAATAATTACTATTGCTATCATCATCATCGGTATTGTGCACAGTGTCAACAACTCTCTCCCTTTTCCGATTGTTTCTCTTCCAAGAAAAAAACCATTTCTAGTTTACCCATTTTATGGACTGAGGCTTCTTCCAGAATCGCTTGCTGTCTCGCTTTTCCTCATCAACGCCCTTTGATAAACTGCAGGGGAGAATTTGGTGGTGGTTGTAGTAGTGGTTTAAATCATAGTGCAAATGCTAGTAGTCACGGGATTTGTAGTGTAGCTAAGAAAACCTTTAACTACTGTAGCAGTAAAAACTATGAAAAAATTCTGAGTGCCGGAACCAGCCAGTTTAGCTCCGTATTAATTACTCCGTCATCTTTGCACCAGGAAATAGAGATCCCAGTGAGGGGTACTGTAAATAAAACCGTCCTTAAAATAGCCTCGTCGAGTGAGCCTCATAAAACTGATAATGATAACGATAACAAGGGTGCTTCTCAAACCTTCAAATGTACCTTACATGAGAGGAGAGATAGACAGTCCTGGACGTCTACGGTTTCACAAAGTGTAGTTCCTAAGATAGAAATCGTGATCTGTACTGAATTGCACGGTTCGACTGAGACCAAAGTTATTCGACCAAATAAAACATATCGTGACAATGGTAGCAGTAGCATTCGTTTAAATACCAGAGCATTGTCTGATTCTCCGCGCGTGGAAACCGGAATGGACCAAGGATCATCCTCAGTTCATTTGGACCAACCTGATGAGTCTGCCAACAGTTTAACCAGTATTATTGTAGTGGATGGAAAGACTGGTGGTAGGAAAAAAATGGGTGGTAGATCTAACGGGGCAACTGCGACTGAAAGTGGTGATGGTCAATCTAAGAACAGAAGCACAACTGGGGGATGGGCTTTCCGAATTTTGTCTTTCATAAATAATATGGCAAAGTGTTGTTTTACCAACAAGGGAAACAGTAGTCAAAGTATTAATGGGGCCGGTGATGGGAATATTTCTGGAATCTTTGTGGAAGGGAGTTATGAAGAACTCAGGTCTGTCACTAATTTTCAAAAATTATGCTTTAAAACATGTTTGTCACTTTTCCAGGGGTTTGTTTAATACCAGAAGCTTTACAATGAATAGTGACGTCCAAGCTACCCTGGGAAATCGGTCATCCATTGCAATGAAGAGCGAGTTCAACCCAGCCCTACTGTTTGATCCAGCTTATCGCAAGAGTAGGATAAGTGAGTTAGGCATAGCTGGTATTGGATTGGAACCACCAGGCCAAATTCCCATTGGGACTTTCAACAGAATGAACAGATCACGCTCGCTGTGGAACGTTTCCAATGAGGACTACTGGAATCGACCACCACCGTCCCGGCCCGTGTCTATGGGCTATGTGAATCACATTCACCAACTGGATCAACTAAACGCACACAAAGATTGTTGTCATTCGGTAAACAACAATTCTAATGCCACCATGAATCTAAACAAACAAATGATATTGAAAGGTTTCGGAGGCTGCAGTCAAGGCTATAGAAATCCAATTCACGGAAGCACAACCAGTATCGCCACCAGTAATCATCCGGGTGGGGGCACCATGCATGAATCTGTTTGTGGGGGAATCTTGCGTGACCCCGACCACAGGAGAAACTGGCTTGCCACAGGACGGCGAGCTCAGTCAGTAGATGGACTCAATCATTTCTTTCATCGCTACTATGGAAGGAATATTGCCGCCCACCATAATCTCCACCCTGGTGGGATTCTAAGCTCTGACCACCACAGCCAGGACTGGAGCAAGAGCTCCCTATGCCATGAGGAACCACCTGAAGACTTGCGTAACTACCAAGATATTGCACTTTAAGAATGATACAATGAATCTCTTCTGCCATCCCGTTGTTTGAAATATGTATGTTCATGTGTACAGAAATCCATTTAAGATTTTTTTAAGTTGAAAAAAATTACAACAAAGAACAAAAAGAGAGCTGCTGCATAGTTATTTTCAGTTCATTTGTTCCTTTGGAATCACGCAATTCTTGAAAGTAATAGTTTGTTTTTTTGTGCTTGTTTGTTTTACAGGTTCATTGCACGTTGTCTGTCGGTTACCTGAGAATATTAAATTACCTGTGTATATCTACGCCAACGAAGACTTAAACATATAATATAAATTACATATTATATTCTCGTAGGTGCTACCTCGTTAAATATACCGGTATCTACACGACAAATTGTTAGTTTTTAAGGAAAAAGTAGAAGAGAAAACTGCTACTTTACAGTATTGTATTTTCATTGATGTTTTATCAAAAACCAAATATCTCTATATTATATTGACGTGAGTTTACTTGAACAGAGAGCGTATGTAAGTAATCAATAATTATATAAAATTTCTAATGTGTTTCTTGTTGTTGTTGTTTGTTGCGCGGAGAAAGGAGTTGTTTCGTTGATAAAAACTAGAGATGAAAACAAGAGTGTTGCATAAAATAACTGTAGATGAAAAACATATAGTGTACTATTGCATATATGTTTGTGTGTACTACTGTTCTAATAAAATCTTATTTTGTCTAACAATCAATATTAATAACTTACACTACTACAACATTATTCAAAAACATAAAATTCTTTAAGGTCTCAATGATCCATTCAATATAATAAAACCACGATGATTATATAAGTTAATCATAATCATATATATATATATATCGTACCTAACTACTTTAAGTCATGTCAATCATAATCTGAGTCGAGAGAAAAACATAACAAACAAAGAACATCTTGTCACACGAATACTATTTAAGACGTTTTACAAACCAGATCTTGTCAGAAGATACGAACGAACAACATTACCATCATCACTACATTCACAATCAGTTTGCTTCAAACGTAACGCATGCATAATAAATGTACTGTACTAAAAAAAAGACCATCAGTTAATGAAGTGATGATTTTATATATAATAATCTCAGATTTTGCGCAACAGAGATTAGGAAACGGAAGAAATGGCACAATGTGGTGATCCCATCTCCACTAAAACTTTATCTAGCCACTGAAGAGGACCATGGAGATGGATTTCAATCCAGCAAGGAGTACTTGTTACGTCTTGACGATGGTACTCTGCTCCCCAACCTTTGACGAAGGACATTCTGATAATAAAAAGAAGAAGAAAAATAATGAACTTGTTGATAAGAGAGCTGCATAGTTGTAAGGATTATGTCATCACATCATAATCTCAAATGTCATAAAGCACGATGGAAAAATTTGAGCATAGGTTACCTGATTGTACACATTTTAGTCAAGTCATAAACAGCCTCAAATCCGTGATTGACACTTTGTCCAAGAAGCGTTGCGAATTCCCGGTTATTGAAAATCTTGAGAGAACAACCTGGTGGAATTTTGCATACTGTGCTAGGGTGGAAACCATGACTGTGATTGCAATTTCGAGATTGAACAAAAATAGCAGAGTCAGAGAGACATTCCGCGTATACCTCACCACCCACGTATGTGAGTCGGACTCCTGCAACAAATAAAAAATACACATATTACAAATGAAAATCTCATTGGAATCTGATACTTTTTCTTGAGGAGATCCCACAGCTACACGTGAGCAACCAGCCAACAAATTCAAACTCGATTGACCTACATTTGAAAATAAATCTGGTTGGAACGTGCAACTTGCAGCTCCTTCAACATAACATTATCTTATCTTGGCTTTCAATCTGCTCAGCATGCAGTGCATACTTGGGAAGTGTGTGTGTATGTATGTATGTAAATATATTATAATGTGTGTATGTAGTTCTGTACGAAAGTGTGTGCTTGTCATTATTAAATACCTTTGCCAATGTGCCGTCGAGTGTTCTCTATGGTGGAATTTCGATTGACATTGGACAACTGGCCAAGGCAAAAACGATCCAAATTGTTGCTTGGGTTCGTAAATCCATCCACTGTGATTATATTATTATGGCAATGGTACACTTCTCCCACACGGCTATTCAACTCATAATACGCAATACTTGCCCAGTACTCAGGTTCCTGCAAAAGCATGAGTCATCAAAAAAATATACCGAAAAATCATTATTTAACAACCAACAAAAATTGATAAATCCTGTTGTAATAGCTTTTTTTAAAAATTAAGCAGCGTAGGCTTGCAAGCTCTCTAATCTTTCCGAGAAAAATTCAATTTGCGTTTCCAAATAAAAACTATGAAAGCTTGACACTCAATCGTGCCATGTATCAGGAGAACCAACAACTAAGCTCGTATGCATTGCGTCATTTGTTGTGCTCGCATCGCAATCCTGTCCAATTCCAAGAAAGCGTAATTATGGACTCACAGCTTTTCACATGAAAAGCCACCTACCTACTGACATACCTATGCGTTACATGCATGCATGCAAAAAAGGAGAGTTATCAACAAATTTCATTACATTTTGCTGACCATAGTCCGGCTCAGCTCATAAAATCACGAGGAGAAAGGGAAACAGGCATCATCAGCCAGATATAAATTCACGTATGACTAGCCGAAGTTGACAGTTGACCACTTTATAGCAAGACATGGGTGCATGCATCCAAATATTTATATGCAGACATGTAAATCATATAATGAGTGAAGCGAAAGTAAAGTTATGATTGTGGTAATTACGTATGAATAATGCCTTTCGGTTGTCAAGAAATGGAAGAGGGCAGCCCATATATTTAGCATTTTGTCCGTAGCCATAGCTGAGCTGAGCGGACGAAGAAAGCATACAAGAAAGGCATACATCATTAAGTACAAGTGTCCTGTCAAGATCATCCGATCCGAGTTAAGTTCATTAAAAGAGTCCATGAACCTGGCATACAATTCAGACACGCCAAAAACAAGGACTCATGCAAAGCTTGAGGCGTCAGGAGTCGTAAAAATTTTCCAGTTCACAGCTCAAAAGGAAAATCCCAAACTAACTCGCTCACTCTCACTCACATGCATTCACTCAGAGTTATGGGGAGAGGAGTACATGCATGCATAATATTTTATGTGTATATTCTCTCTCCAATTTTACTAAGCGAACGTGCATGATGCATTCCCTGTTTAATAACATTTAGTTGCTCCTACATCAACTTTTCATGCATCCACAACAGAGTGTGTACACACACGGTACAGAGGTTACGCGACTATTTTAGTTTCCAACTTGGTTAAGTTGCATTGCAATAATCTTGAGTTGAATTGAGTCGAACTCAAAAGCTCGATATTGCTTACGATATGAGGGTGATGTGATGATGATGGTGGAGCGGCTAAGCTATTATTACGATTAAAAATAAAACTGGGTTCCAACAACTACTTTGTAGTCACATAATGCCCTATTCCTCATATTACCACGGTATTTCTATTTGCTTTACACAATGCTTTGACACGGTAATAATAATGTGCTAGTGAAATATTCGTGAAAAAACCGCGGTCATGATGATGATGATGATAATGATGATGGCATATCTCTTTTCTTGGAGCTTTGATTTGCGCTAGCAAAAGAAACGCAGTAAACGGGTAAACGGCAAGTTGAGTGGCAGCAAGGCAGAAAAAACACTTCTAAGAAGGTAATCATCGGTGGCCAGTGACTAAATGCCATGCACGTTTCGTGATACAGACATACATACATAGATGCATCTAATATTATATTATACATCCCAAGAAAGAAGCATACATGATATCCATACATACATACACACACTCCTTGCACGTTGCTGTTTAAAAAACACTTCAAAACAACACAAACAACATGAGCAATGCATAATGCATCACTCACTCCAAACGAACGGTAGTGCATGAAGCAAGTGCGTTTGATCCACAACTAACCATAACCGAATAATAATCCTCTCATTGTGCACGTAAATAAGCCATTCAGAACTGATTTTAACACACTCACACAAAGCCAGACAGAACTAAGGCTAGTGAGTGAACATATAAGTATAAGCATGCAGACTATAACATATACATACACACACGGTAACTAACTACCTAACCTATACACTCTGTAAAAAAGTATGCTCAAGCCATGGCATGGGTGATGGAAGAAGAGAGAAAAAAGAATCTCTAATTCTTTCTTCCTTAAAAAGACCCTCATGGCCTTGCTGGTGTGTTTTAGAATTAGCCATGAGTGACCCACCCTACATGAATCGTAGAGTTGTGGACTAGTGTAGAGTTGTATAAGATGATATTATGAGCGTGTTGCTGCCTGTATGCATTTAAAGTAAAAAAAATAAGAACCTTTTAGAGAGGTTTCATTAAAAGCAGGAGTACCTTGGCTAACCTCACAAAAAAACCTTACATATATACATATTTTCTGGCGCCAGAGAGTTATGTGTACTCGTTCTTCTTCTTTTTCCGTTCCCTACCTATTAATGCAAGTAGCAACACAAGTGAACCAGCGGGGAGTCTGGGAACCGCTCCCCCCAAATCCTTTGTGGACACGAACAACCATGGACAGCTACAACGAGAAATAGCTGTAAGTAGGTAGCTTCATGGGTTCTACACCACCCATCACAGATTTTTCTGGATCAACAACAACGAAGTAGCAGTGGTGAGCGAATATTCTGCAAGCATACTCGCAAGGCTTCCAACGGAATGCAGCAGGTAAAAACACTTAAAGCATTTGCCAACGATAGAGAGAAACAAGCAATAAAAAAGAATTAGTATATTTGTGCCATTTTTCTTCTTTCGGCATTTAACTCCAAAATGGACAAATTAAAGTTGGAAAGCGGGAATGCCATGTCGTGCTAATTTACGTTTGTACGTCACAAAAAAAAGTTGGAGTAGCCAAATTTAGGTGAGATGTGAATCAACTAGAAAACCCATAACCAATATACAACATTTTTTGGCAAAGTGAAATGCTTCTAAAGAAAAAAAAACTTTGCCAAAGAAATTCGCAAAAGGAATGTTAAATAAATCTACTTAAAAATCCATGTGTGGGTGGGATCATAATAATGTTTCGGGACATTATATTTTCCTCCTCATTTGCATATTATATGGCTGACATCAGTTTCATTTATGGGATGGGAGGATGATGATGCTACAAACTAGATACTAAAAAACACATTAGATTATTTTGTAGTGTGCTCATATGTCAAATAACGTCACCGTCATATGTTGTGTATTTGCATATTATGATAAAAGCGCGATGATGAATGTCTGACAGCGGCTCAACCAGTACATTTTGGTCAATCGATGAAGATGAGTCATAGTCAGTCATGCTCTTTAAGGCTTTTCACTAAAAGCATACCATTTGTGCGTTACAAGTTTACAAGACAAGAAGTCTATTACGTTGCCCACATATTATTACATTACATTCCCATTTTAGTCAACTTGAAGCCGAGAAGCCACGTATTATACTAGTCCATCATATTGCACTACTACGATGGGAGTGCGAAGAGCGAGCACGCACGTAATGTGAGAATGGGAACTTGTGAAAATGTGCAAAAACTCTAAGAAAAAAACCTGCCCTAACCTTTTTCCACCTGTCGATTCGGCACGCAAGCAATGACTTTACTCTAAAGGATTGAATTGAATGAAATGAAGGCTAGGGAGCATACAATTATGATTTCCTCTTGGTGATGGAGCTGCTCCTAACAGGCAAGAGTTGCGTGAATTAATTATATAGAGGATGTGATGTGATGTCACAATTCAATAAATGGTATTTATAGCCTTGTAATGGTAATTAGTGCTATCTCATCTCATCATCATCAGGATACTTCACAGGCAATATTGCCTTTATTTAGTATAATCAAAGGTGGATATGACTAAATTAAAATTGCAAAGTAATCGCAATCAGCTTTCCTTCCCATCCCTTCATGATTAGATGTGGTGTTCATGTTTTAATCAACTTTTTTCTCTCTCTTCAGGTTGGTCGAAGTGGAAAGCGTTCTGAATGGTACCAGTCGAGTTTGTTCTCCTTCATTGACATTGGACAGTGGTCGCGGCTCCAGTTCCGCTCCTTCAAGCCCGCGCTAAAGAAATGAGTCCCGTGCAAATGTCCGGGGGTACTTCGCTTGGTGTTAGTGGTGGTGGCGGCATGGCTGCCGCAGCTTCTTCAACGACGTCTTCCAGTTCTCAAAACGCTTCCCCAGTTTTTGCCAGAAAGCTTTCGAGACCAATGGAGTACTTATTGGACAACAATCTGAGCCCGGATTTGTGCCGGATTCATCAAATAGTGGAAGTGGAAATTATGCTACGTGTTGCAGTAGTACCAGTGGTAGTAGGGGTAGTAGTGAGCCCCAAGTTTTCATAGTGCCAGTGCGCTCAACTATAATCAAAATATTGTGAATAATAATAATAATAAATCACAGTGAGAATGTGAATAGTAATCACAATCAGCATCTGAATCATAATCCTTGTTTTTCTTCCGGTGGTGACTCTAATCAATGTGAAATCCTTCAAATTACTGAGGACTACGAAGTGGGTGCAGGTATTCCGAGGAAAGACTCTTTGGAGGAAGAGGTAGAAGCTGTGATGATGATAAGGGGAGGTGGTTGTGGTGATAGTGGTCGTGTGGATAATCGCGAGGATGTTGTGATAAGTGCCACTGGCGGAGGCTTAGTTCAACCCCAGTTTCTGGTTGGAGGTGATATTATGCAACCGGATTTGGATGTGCCAAATGAGGTGTTTGGGGCCTGTGAGCCATGCCGAAATTCTTAACAAAAATTTATCCGCTAATATCAATCTTAACTCTGTGACAGGGAAACAAGGAAGTAAAATAGGTAAGTCGAAAGGAAATTAATCTCAATTTTGCTTGCTTAAAAATGTATGACTTCGTTCGTTCGTCGTTATTGCATGTAAGTTAATTGGTTGTTGAAATACTTCGGCTTTTGTCACTCGCAATGATTAACGCCATGTGTAAGTCATTTATATCTAGTACGAAATACGAACGCTTGCAATTTTACCACGCAGAAAAAAAATTGTAACGTTTGAAAATACTTCCGGTATTTTTGAGCTACGCGACTGTGGGTGCACACTTGAGCTTGTACAAATATTTTTCGCTTTATATATCTCATGCTCACTTTTAATTTGGCCAGTTGCACAACTCGG